>CM064528.1:27345515-27571344 GCA_032716605.1 Paralithodes platypus
GTGGTGGTTTGTGGCTTTGACCTTGGGGTTCACTTTCACTTTGGAAGGGAGGGGTGGATATACCGTTAGGTCTGCCGTTAGGAATGTGGGTCTGGGTGAGAGCTGGCCCGGGGCCAGTTTTGGAGGGAGGTTTAAATGGTTTCGGTCAGGGGTAGTGATAGGGGGGGTTTAAAGGCGAAACGGGCAGGTCGAGTCGGGGTTGTTGTTGCAGAAGAGGTTGGTGCTGGGGAGGGGTTGAATTGTGTAGAGAGTTGTGGTCGTGAGTGGGGTTGGGGGAAGGGTGAGTAAGGCTGGAGGTTGAGAGTTTACGATGATTGGGTGGTTTGGAGGTTTGGAGTGTGGGGATTTGATAGGGAGATGGTGGGGGGGGTCTGGGCAGGCAGGGTTGTGGTTTGAGAGGGGTTGAATTTGGACTGATTTTATTTTTGGGAGAGACGTGGATGGGATTTCGAGGAGTGGTTGAGGTTGAGAGGTTGATTATGTTGTTTGGGGCGAGAGAGAGGGTAGTATTTTGGGGGTTAGCCAAGGTGGAAATAGTTTTGGGGTTGGATTTGGATGGGCGTGGTATTTTGTCGAGCGGGATCTTTGGGGCGGATGGGGTAACGGTGAAGAGGGGGGTAAGATAGGGGGGGGAGAGGAGGTAGGGGTTATGTACGGGGGTGATTTTTCGTTCTGAATGTGGTCGTGAGAGGTTAGGCTGGCATGGTGGGTATTGGTGGAGGTTGAGAGTTTAGCTGGGCTAATGATGGTGGGGGACCGACTGGTGAGCAGGTGTTCGGTACGCATGAGGGGGGGGAAATCACTTTGGTGGGGGTCATGCATGAGGGGGGGATTAACGGCGCGTGTGGGAGGATCAGAGTGGTGAGGTGTGAGTGATTTAGGAAACGGAATTTGTTGGTGGGACTGGGGAGGATTGGTGGGGAAAGAGTTAGGCATAGAACATGGGTTATTGGGGGAGGACTGATGTACTGATTTGTGGTTGTTAAAAGTACGAATTTGGGGAGTTTTGTCGGTGGCAGTGACGGTTTGTTTAGAGGTTATATGGGATTGGTGGGTTTGTCTGTCATGAGAGGGCGAATCAAGTGTGGGGTTTTGAAGTTTTCTAGGGGTGTGAATTGTGTGGGGGTGGAAGGGAGTTACTGACGGAAAACTGTCACAAGGGGAATTTGGTGGTTGTGGAATAGCTGGACATTTCTGGGGGCATGGGGGGAACATGGTGGGGTCCCTAGGTCGTCACGCGTGAGGGGAGGATTAATGGCGCGTGTGGGAGGGTCAGAGTGGTGAGGGGTGAGCGATTTAGAAAACGGAATTTGTTGGTGGGACTGCGGAGGGTTGGTGGGGGAAGAGTTAGGTATACAACATGGGTTATTGGTGGAGGACGGATGTATTGATTTGTGGTTGTTAACCTCTTCGCGGCGCACAGGGGGTTTTCTACAGGGTAAGACTGTGCGCACCTATGATGATTTTGGGACCCATTGCCAATTTCGATAAAAAGTACATCATCGTGTAGGGAATGTTTGCGTGCATCGGCCCAAATATATTTGACCCCCCAAAAAATGTCTGGGGGGGGGGGGAACGGTCCGTAGTTGAAAAATGTGGAGCGAATGGCACCGCGCGGCTAGATTGTCATCGAGCGGCGAGATTTCCCTGCCGAATTTTCACGCGCCCAGGGGATAGCAGGAGAGGGAGGAGGGGGTGGGTTACCGCGTATTATCACGTATATCTCCTTTTTTGAGCCCTTTTAGGCTATGTAGAGTATGTATACGTGTGTAGGCCACCCATATAACAATGAATATGCCTCATAGTGACCAAAAATTGCAATATATAAGGGAATTATAAGAGAATTTTTAGGCGGGAATGAAGATGTGTTTGGAGGTTTGGCGGCAATTTATGAGCTGAAAGTGTGGTTTACGCCATACATATTACTTACATCTTGTACGTAGAGCACTGTCATGCTATAATACAGACTTGTACGTATGTATACGTGCCATATATCAAAATATATACCGCATATAGACCAATTCATGCGATATTTACGCACATTATCAATGAGTTTCTATGCGTGAACCAAGGTGTGAGTGAGTTGTGCTGGGAATGAAAGGGGGAGAGGGTGTGTTACGCCATAAATATCACGTAAATCTTGTATTTAGAGCACTGTCATGCTATAATAAAGACGTGTACGTATGTAGGCGTCCCATATAACAAGGAATATACCGCATATAGCCCAATTGATGCGATATTTACGCAAATTGTGAATGTGTTTCTAGCAGACGGAAGCCTGAAAGGGTGGGTGGGGGTGGCTGGGTAGGAGGGAGGCTAGCAGGGAGGGAGTGAGTGAGTCGTGGAGAGAAGGAAGGCAGGCAGATCTCTAGATAGATAGCCAGCTGTATGACAATTGTGGAGGCGCTCGAGGCGTATTGATGTCTTGGGATTTTGAACCTTATGTCTACCAGGTGTCTGGTGTTTGTTGCCACCAAGAGTTTTACAATAACATGAGTCAGGAATGGAGAGAGAGAGAGAGAGAGAGAGAGAGAGAGAGAGAGAGAGAAACTGAGACATGCGTATGTCGTACGTATAAATGGACTTCAGAATTGCATTTGTATGCAAGCAGACATTGCATTTTAGACACATGTGAAGTACCACAGAAACATGTAGGCCATTGACTGTAAATAAAGTACTATATTATAGACCACCAGCGACGGTGGTCAGTAAACACAGGCAGATTGCCTTTTGTGATAGAGGGCTAAATATAGACTGGTGTCTCCTTACACTTGCGAAAGGGTAGATTGCCACCAGAGAACCGTATACTTATTTATTTCCAAGTAATATGCAATATAAATGTATATTCGAGACCTACTGCAATTATTTGTATGACAGTCATGACTATGTATAATCCAATATATGCACGTAGGCGAGATATAAGAAAGCTGGTTGAGCAATTTTCGACACCCACACAGTTATTATTAATTTTTATTTACAATATTATACAATACAAATGTATTTGTGAAGAGTATTTTATCCATTATTGTATTTATACAAATTTTGTTCCCAGACAGAGCTGCTGTTGCTGGTGTAGCTGGGGCATAAAGGAGCGGCAAGGGTCACCGCTTGACCGTGTGAAAATGAGTGGAGTCACACTGAGAGGGGCAATTTTGCTGAGTGTTTGGGCAATTTTTGACAGAATAAGTTATATAATTACTAATTCTTGACAGAGACAAACTTTTATAAACCTTGGCATGATATAATTGATAATCCCATCAATTTACAAACGTAAATTGGTGGGATAATTTTTTTGTTTTTGTATATTGTCATTTCGATTGTAGACACGAAGTTTTGAGTGATATTTGGTATGACCTCCTGTGGCATGGTTGGTAAGGTCGCGGACTGGAAAACTCAAAGTGTGGTAGGGTTGTGTGATTGAATCCAGGAGGGGGTTATGGGGAAGGTTTTATATTGTCTAGAACATTTTTGATAAAAAAAATTGTTTACAAGATCATGCCATTGTATTCAAACAATATGAAATATTCATAGAATATATCATATTGTAAGAATACAATGCCATGACCTTGTTTTTTTTTTATTGTTTTTTTTTTATTATCTTAGTAGGTTTGACAGGATTTATTGAAACATATTTATTTTTGTACAATTCATTTGAGGTAAGAAAATAATTATATACACATTACTTTGGCTAATAACAAACATATATATTGATATACTAAAAAAATAAGGCATATTACATGTAAATCTTTGAAACTTATAAACTAAATAATGAAACATACAATTACATAATGTAAAAGCTATATCACAGGGACATCTTTGGAACTTATACATTATATAATATATATGTTACATTATGAGGTAGCGTGATCAATTAGGTCAGGTCAGGTAAGGTAGGGCGCGAGTCCAGGACAGGGCGGGGCAGGGGGCGAGTCCAGGGCAGGGCACGGGGCGAGTCCAGGGCAGGGCACGGGGCGAGTCCAGGGCAGGGCGACACTCAATAATTCTTGAAGGTGTGGTAGTCCCTGAAGCAGTCACCCAGGCAGAGTGGAACTTTGCACTCGGCGCACATTGAGGTGACTCTTTTGGTGACATGGGGTTTCCTGACACTGGTGCTGCAGACGGTGCACTGCGCCTGCCTGCGACGAGTGCCAAGCATCTCAGTGTTGATTGGGTAGTGTCTTTCGACACCCAGCTGGATGCGGTCAGGAACGTGATCCCCACGCCATGCCGTACGTCTGTGAGTGGTGGTGCCATACTTCTCCAGGAGTTGGTATGAGACGTTGTAGACGAACTCCCGGAATTTCAGCTTCTGGTTTGGGGCCATATCCTTTTTCACCAACCACAAGTTGTAGGTGTTCAGCATCATGATATCAACTAGGTGGAGGAAGAGCTTGTGATACCACTTCACAGTCTTCCTCAGACACTCAACGCCTGACAGCTGACAGTCAGACTTGTCCACCAGGCGCACGTTCTTGGTATAGTCCACTAACATGTCGGGCTTGTAGATGGTCTTCCTGGTTCGGTAGTGGATTTTGCCAGAATCCACCTGGGCACCTGTGTGGATGGTGGAAAGCAGGTGGACGTCTCGCTTATCCTTCCACTTCAGGGCTATCAGTTTCCCACACTTCTCGAGCTGCTTGAATTTCTGCCCCTTTCGTCGCCTTCTTCGCACATGCCTCTCGCGGTGTTCCTGGGCCAGGTCGTCTTCTGAAGGAGTGTCACTGGAGGAGGCATCTGTGAGAGGAATGACATCACCTGTGAACTTTGGCATAAACTTTCTTGTCTTTCTGACAGTCCCACATGACCCCGTTTGGTTGTCATGAAGAAACTGGCAGAGAGCAGGAGAAGTATACCAGTTGTCAGTGTAGATGATGTGGCCTTTGCCCAGGTAAGGTGCCAACATTTCCTGACGATGGCACCTGACATGCCCATGGGGTCATTGGCAGCGGCTTTCGGTATGTCAATGTCAGTGCCTGTGTACACGATCATGTCAAGCACTATTCCAGTTTCGCAGTCACACAAAACGAAGAGCTTGATTCCGAACCTATGCCTTTTCAAGGGGATATACTGCTTGAAAACAAGACGTCCTTTGAAGAGCACGAGCGACTCATAAATCACCAAATTGAGGAAGGGGTAAAAGTATTTCCTATACCTCTCCAACAACATGGTGAACACATCCCGAACTTTCCATATCCTGTCAATCCTGTTAGGATTTTCGTTGTCTGCAAAGTGCATAAATCTTAGCAGCAACAAAAATCTGTCACGAGTCATGAACTTATTGAAAGTTGGGGTGGCGATGAGAGGGTCGTGCTTCCAATAGTGTTGCAACACATGCTTCTTGATCAGAGGCATGAGGAACAACAAGGCAAAGAACGTCATAAATTCTTCCACAGTCGTATCCACCCAGCCTCGTATTCTCGCTTTTGGAGAAAGGACGTCCAATCTGCCAAACAGCCACCTGTAGTAGGCGTTTGTTTGGGCAACGATGTACGTCATTACCTCCATATCGAAAAAAGCGAGGAAGAAGTCGCTTTCGTTCGCTTGATCATCACAGGGCCAGTCGTCAGTTGTTCCTGACGTCCCAGGATTGAACTGGGGCACGTCAGGTACAAAATTGACCCCGTCAGACCAATCGAACGAAGGCAGCTCAGGGATCGGAATGTCGTCTGCGTCTGCTTCATCGTCTGAAATATCGCTTCCATGGTCGCGATACAGCACTGCATCATCATCACCCTCCTCTTCACTTGACAGACGATGCCCTTCCTCATTCTCGTCACCGACGTCGGACTCACTCCCACTGTCCACTCCCAAATCCCCCCACCCTTGGTCCCGTGCTAGGGCTTCGTCGTCGAAACCCGGGCTGCCAATGTCCTGCGAATCACCATCAAACAGCAGGGCGGCATACTTTGATGGTGTCAGAGTTTTCCGGGTCACTTTTGCACGTGCGGGAGACTTATGGACAGGGACAGCAGAGGCGGTGGCAGAGGCGGTGGCAGGGGCGGCGGAAGGGGCGGCGGCAGGGGCAGCAGTGGTGCGTGGCCTTGATGGCAAGATGATGGTGGTGCCTGTCGCCCTTCTCTCTGTTCCTTGGGCAGGGGCGGCAGGGGCAGCAGGGGCAACAGGGGCAACAGGGGCAGCAGGGGCAGCAGGGCCGGCAGGGACACCAGGGCCAGCAGGGCCAGCAGTCACTTTCCCTCTCCCTTTCCCCTTCCCCTTCCCCTTCCCTGTTCCTTGGGCAGGGGCGGGAGGGGTGGCAGGGGCAGCAGGGGCGGCAGGGGCAGCAGGGGCGGCAGGGGCAGCCGGGCCAGGGGCGGCTGGTGGTGGTAGGGGCACTGTGGCTGGCGTACGGGTTCTCTTCCCTACGCCCGTGCCTTTAATTTTTCCTGCCCCCGCAGGTTCTGCAGCCCTAGGGCGGCCACCTGCGTCGCTGGTACCGGTGGCAGGGGTGGCAGTGGTGGCAGTGGTGGTGGTAGTGGTTGTTGCAGTGGCCTGGGTCGTGGTGGCAGTGTCCCGAAACACCAATGACCTCTGTACCTTTGTCGTGCTTGCACGTGTTTTTCGTGCTTTGGGTGCAGGTGTTTCGTCCTCCCAGCTGTAGGGCGTGTCGTACTGGTAGGTAGGGTCTTTAGCAGCCACCCTCTGCCTTCCACGGCGGCTAACACCACCAGAAGGAGGGCTGGTTGTGTCATCAGGGAGCGAGCGTGAGGGACGTGTGGGCTCCATGACTAGTGCGTGGTTACTGGCACGGTGGTGCTTGCACGAGTGCGGGGCGAGCGTTTGGCGGGGTGGTGTCGAGAGTTGACATGTAGTACTATACCCACACCAATTTTCAGCCGCCTGGCTATAAACGCGCGGTTTTGGTACGCGTTCAAAAGCTCTGCTCTTAAGAGTCTCCCCGCAGTCTGCCGGGGGAACTCTTAAGAGTCTCCCTGCAGATCCCGGGTTAACAGGACGAATTTGGGGAATTTTCTTGGTGGCAGTCACGGTTTGTTTAGAGGTTATCTGGGATTGGTGGGTTTGTCTGTCATGAGAGGGCGAGTCAAGTGTGGGGTTTTGAAGTTTTCTAGGGGTGTGAATTGTGTGGGGGTGGAAGGGAGCTACTGACGGAAAACTGTCACAAGGGAAATTTTGTTGGTGGGGGAATAGCTGAGCATTTCTGGGGGCATGGGGAAAACATTGTTGGGTACATAGGTTGCCATTTTCCCTGGAAACATGGGTACATAAATATTTGGTAGAATGGTTTGTACATACATAAGAGTCTGTCCTGGAAACATGGGAGGATTGATCCTGGACAGATGGGGGTCTGGGTGATTGACAGGTAAATTGTGGGGATTGGGTGAGTAGGTCAGTTTGGAGAGATTGTTGCGGAAGAGATTTGTCTCGGACAACAATGGAATTTGGTAGGATGGATGAAGGAGACATTGATGGAGATTTTGGTTCTGGTGCTGGATTATAGGGCAGAGGTAGGTTGGTGAGCGGGGTGTTACTGGAGGTGGATTCAAGAGCGTTTGGCTAATGTTAGAGAGGGTGACAAAGGAGCGGGGAAATAGGACGTAGGCGGAGCTGTAGCATTCTTGGTTGATGCGGGTGTTTGAAGGGGTTCACCGAGGTTGGGCATGTGGGAGATGATGGTGGGGGGGGGTGAGGTTGACAGTTTTGAGGGGGGACATATGAGGAATTGAGAGGCGTGACAGGTTGTTGAGGGATTGACGGGGTTGAAGGTTGGTCTTGGGTGACAGGGGCATGTGAGAGTGGAGGAGGGGCTCATTTTCTGACCAGCATTTTTTAGGGGTGACATTGAAAGAGAATTGGTTACGGTGGGGGTGACCATTTCTGCGTGCTGTGGTTTGTTGGCAGGCATAGAAAAAAGATGGGGTTTATGGGGTAACACAATTGATGGAAGATTATCGTTGGTGGATGGCTGGGGAAAATTTAGGGATGGTCAGAGAGGATAGAGGCAAGGAAGAGTGCACTGGGGTTGGACTTTCACCGGGAGTCATTTTGGAAGGGTGCACAGAGTTTTCTTTAGGGGGATGGAGGGACTTATTGATGATAGTGTTCAGTGGAGGAATACATTTACTTTCTTGGATAGGGGCTGAAGGGGTGGATAGGGGATTCATCGAACTGAGTTGGCATCTTTCTCTGATGGAGAGTATATGTTCTTCGAATGAGCTGTACGGGTCGAGATGGGCGGTGATGTGGGGTGGGAGGATGTCTAACAATGCGGTGAATAAGAGTTAATTTTGTTGCTCGTCATCTTCAGAGCTATACGTGGTCCTCACGTATCTGTAGAGTTGTACGAGGGTCACATTGATATCCCCTTCATACTTGATCTCGTCGACTTTTATTATTTTTGGGGCGACGAGGGAACCCAAAAGTGGCCCTAAGGTCCGGATCACGAGGGATCGAAACTGGTTCCAGGTAAGCTTTGGCGTTACCTGTTCAACAATTTGGGAAATGGCTTTTCCCAACTGCATAATGTGCAATAATGCCACGGCGATTTTGTCGCGGTCATTTTGAAGTGCCACATCTAACACTGGCTTTACTATGTCTAAGTAAGTGGCGATATCATACGTGTTTACATCATACTTGGGAATGTGTGTGAGTGTAATAGCGAGCTGCCATTTTTGCGATGTTCCCATGCTTCTACTGTTCCAAACTTGCAATGTAATGCAACCTTTTATCCGAATCAAGAACCACCGCTTCCGCCAATGTTATGCTGGGTGTGAAGGGAATTTATGGTCTCCTGAAAACTCCCCAGGCCCACTTAGGGTCAACCTTTTCCTGTTGCCTGGCGTGGGGCTCGAACCTCTGAAGGGAGTTAACCCTCCTAAAAACCCACAGGTTTTGAGATGCCTTGGGTGGGGTTCGAACCCTTGTTAGTGACCATGGCCATCACCACCAGGCCCGCGCGCTAACCTACTGTACTACCACGGACGTACTAAAATTATAGTAACCTTAGTCCGATTTGTAAGAACCAGGTGATAGTCTCGTGGTGATTCACGTGATGAGTTTATTGGACTTCCCATCCACGACTATTTTACACTATACCTGACTTCAACTCGGGTAGTACATTATTGGGGTTGCGGGATATTTTCGAGGGCATTACACTAGGATAGTGACCCTTAATGCGCTGGACATAGGGGTGGCATTTCTCTATGATCGAACAGGTAAGGTGGTGTGTGCAGCGGGGCGTGAAGGATAAGCGGACAGGATGACCCAAAACAGGGTACCACTGAGCATAGGGTCACGAAGCAAAATAGAGTAGTGTGGATTGTGGATACGAAGGAGGTGATTGGAAGACGTATAACAATTGTGGAAAAGTAAATGGAAGAAATGAACACAATGGCGGATAAAAGATAATTAAACTAAGGATTGAATACATGCATGAATGACGACATTATAGCCGTCATCCTAATTGGATGATGAAACCGGGTTGGTATGCACGTGGCACAATACGACACAAGGACAGTGCCGCTATGTCGTATCTATACTGGTGGCGTACTCCGTATAATATTATATATACACTTAGTTACTAGAAGAACAAGGCAAGGGGGGGCGACTGAGCACGGGGGTACATATATCTATACTCGTCATGGAGAGAGAGAGATACGAGGTAGCTTTCCTGCATCTCTCCTGATAGTCGTCTGCAGATTGTTCATAGTGAGTTTATCTAAATCAACAGGCATAAATCACTACAAGAACGGGCAAGGGACACAAATTGACAGACGAACAAAACAACGTGAGGTTAGAGACATAGAATTGCTAGAATTGGGGGGGACTATGATTGTTATATAACTAAATACAGGGCTGACATAATCACGATCTGATTTGGTGTGAAATGGAAGCTAAGGTGTCTTAGATCGCCTCGAACCTACACAATGAAAGTATTATAGCCTGTATGGTGGTTACATAATTAAATACATACTTAGGTGGTACATCAAGAATATCAGTGAGTAAAGTATTGTGGTTTGTATATTAGAAGACTGTAATTGAGAGACGTATAATATGTGGAATGAATTGAGAGAGAGAGAGAGACCAAATCGGGAATGGAAAAGGGGCCTGGGATCTCGTTGGGGATGGGAGTTTCGCTCTCAGGATTTTCGTTCCTGTGGCTCGTTAGGGTTGGAGGTTTCGCTCTCAGGTTTTTCGTTCCTGTGGTGTTTTACGTGACATTACGGTACCCCTTGAGGTTTATGTCGCCTTTTTTATTAATTCCGGCTGTCATTAGACGATCTCATACAGCTTAGGAAGGATCTGTAAGTGTTAAAATGCTGAAGACTGTCTAGAATAACCGTCTGTCTTCCATATAACCTTACTAATCTAAATAAAGTTACCTCATAATAGACAAAATACACTGTAAAGTGCGTCATGATCCTCAAGGGGTTAACATGATGATGATAGAAGACAATCATATATTTTCATTCCTGATCCTACCTACAGTATATGTCCCTTGTTTATTTATTCGTTCTAGGAAACATTTATCCTCTTAGTCATCCATTAGTATTCTCATTAATATTATTGACCTACCGAATCATTTGTTGTTAGCCATTTCTAGACCGGTACTTTCTGGATTTGAATGATCAGTTGTAGGACTTTACTGGTTTACGGTTTTACTGGGCCGAGCTGTCTCGCCGTGGGCCGAGCTGTCTCGTTTTTACTGGGCCGAGCTGTCTCGCCGTTGGCTGAGTTGTCCTGGCCGAGCTGTCCCGTGGGCCGAGTAGTCTAGCAACCATTATAGGCCTAATTGTTGCAGTCAATTGGATTTAGAAAATCTCTGTGTGAGAGAGAGAGAGAGAGAGAGAGAGAGAGAGAGAGAGAGAGAGAGAAGGAGGACTTTACCGCTCGAGGTATTATTTTCCTATGTGGATGAGGGAGACAAACAGCAAAACTGCCTGTAACAAGTGCCTCCCCCAGTGACAGGGCCAAAATCAAGGAACGTTCGAGCCAAAATGTTTACTTCAATTTAGCAACATTCTAGACATTTCAGACATTATAGAGTTATTATCTAGATATTGTTCAATTATTCTAGTGATTTCGTACATTCATTGATTATCTAGCTACATTTTAGCGAGTTTATATAGATATCTATTATCTAGCGGTGTTTAGTGTTTACATTGTAACCCCGCTAGGCCGAATACAGGACGTTTCGACGGTGTGCCACTTCGACGGCGCTAATTGGACGGTTCGACGGTACCGTCGAACCTCCGTCGAAATGTCTTTTATTTGTATTATAATTAAAATGCCCCAGAACGAGAAGCCCACCACAGAAGCCACAAGCGAACACCACACAGAAACACCCGAAAGAAAGGCCCACAGAACGAAAGGACCAGGTGACCGAGCCAACCAGTTCAGACAGGCCAAAGCCCGCAGGGCTAAGCAGCTCCAAACCACACCTGCCTACCCCTTCTAAACACTGACCTTTCCCACACCTCGCGTATACACTACCCCTCGTGTCCTACACCTCTACCTACATGATGACGAACATAAATACACCTTAAAGTTAATACACCCATGCCCTGTCCCTAAGTTAGGATGTCAATATCAACATACCCTAAAAATACCTTGTCTTGCCAGACTAAGTTTCTGAAGACCAATCGCCCCATAAATCTATGTATGTTCCTCCCAGGTTAAAACACCCATGCCCTGTCCCTAGGTTGAGCCAATGCCAACCAGTTCAGACAGCCATTAATTTATAAGTGGCCCCTACATCATTGACGAACATGCCTATTACATAAGGCATCCTCTTCAAACACTAATCCGCCGTAGTTTGAATCTACCGCGCAGAGCATTTAAAATCTGAGGAGCCTTCATCATGAGCGCACGCGACCTCACTCATGGCTTCAGTCATTATGAATTGGGTTCTCACTACGAAAAAACTTCGTAAAAAAAAAAAAAAATAAAAAAAAAATAATAAGAATAACTATCCAATAAGCTTTCCATCATATCGTGGATGTACTTGTGTGGATCTTTGACCAGATGCTGATTCAGGCGTCATTCTTCCTTCTTCTCTGCTCTGCGATCAGCCGGCCCGGACGTGTCTCTCCACGCTCCGCTGGTTCCGCATTTGCTGCGTCCCTAGTGAGTTTTTTCTCATTTGTTTACTCCGGGATGTATCGAGTAAGGTTAGAATATGCGTACCAGGAGTGTCCTGGGCTGGTTGCCCGCAGTGCAGTGTATTTTGGGTCGTGTGTTTGGGGCATCTATTTCGGATGTACCCTCGTGGTCCGGTTGTGGACAGGTGAACTTTTTCACAGTTAGCTAGCTTTGTGATGCAGGCGGCTTTCATTACGCGTTATTGCTTCCTTTTATCTTTCTGATGAGGTAGCGTATTTTTGATGACGTTCCCAGCGTATTTTTCTTCACTTAGTGAAGTTTTTTCTGGGTCCCGAGTCAGTTCTTCCCTTTGCCGGAAGTATTTGCTACAGTGGTGTGTTGGCGGTGGTTCCTGTTGTGATATAATTCAGTGCGTTTTGTTTATATTCCGACATGTTATTGTTATCCGTCTGCCTAGGCCTAGCCAGCCTCTCGTAGCTTTACCACATATACAAGTGTTATTGATTTATTTTCTAAATATGTACTACTGTGTCATGTGTGTCCTGGTTTAGTTGTGTATTGGCTAATTCCACGGACTATTTATGTGTCCTGGGTTAGTTGTGTATTGGCTAATTCCACGGACTATGTTGGGCCCGGCGTTAGTTGTGTTTTGGCTACGCCTCGGTCCGGTGGTGCGTTCAGATGGTATCTGGACGGGGTGGGTTTTTTCCGGCGGGTTTTTGCCGGAAGTATTTGCTACAGCACTCCTGGTCGGGTTGTTCCACTTAGAACACAATTGGCAACCTAGAAACCTCGCAGACTTGTTCATTTTGGACATTCAGGAGGCCAAGTGGCTAGCACCATATGGTAGTGACGTGACCAAGATATTCACGAATCAATATACCCAGTCTACAAAGCGACAGTTTCCATCACATTGGCAAGCTTTTACGTCTCGGATTCTTAGAACAAAACAAACTGTGCCCTCGGTGGCGTTGGTTGTTTATTCTTTAATTTATCTGTTCATGCAGAAACATTTATCTGAAAGTGATTTATGTGGGCAGGTTTTAAACTCCGCCCACCTCCCCGTCGGCTCAGGCCTACATGGTCTCTGGACAAAGCATCGTCGTTATTCTCGTTCCCGTATGTACCAAAGACTGCAGATTTTACAAAAGGCAGTATTCCTTATGGCTTTGGCTACCGGGAACAGAGTATCTGAGCTGGCGGCGATGAGCAACGCACCTAATTGCCTCAGGTTTGATAGGCTTCATGAGTGTATTCACATTGCACCTTCCCCAGGATTCATAGCCGAGATTGAGCACAGTGAACACGTGTTTTCAGAGTTCACGGTGCCGGCGTTAAACAGGGGAAAGGTGCACCATCTTTTTTGCCCAGTGCAAGCTCTAACCAAATATTTAAGAGTGGCACCTCTAAATCACCAGGGTGCTTTATGGGTCGCAAGTCCGGGTGAACGCTTGATGGAGCGTACACTGGCTTCTCTCTTGGTCGAGGACTTTAAAGAGAAGAATCTCGGAGTTGTGGGTAAGACCCACGATTTACGCAAGGGGACAGCCTCTTTACGTTTCCTTAATAATCTTTCGGTGGAAGTTATTACGTCCACACAGTTGTGGGCCTCTAATCAGGAGTTTTTGCCTCGATACCTTTCAGTAGCTCTGGACAAACCTTCCTTGCCATGTATAGCTTTACGGCAGAGGGTCTAGGTGGCCCTTTTAGTCATGTTTTGTTTAATTTCAAGAAAAGGGGGGGGGGGGGGGGGTGCAGTCAGTGGGACATAGGACACCCTAGACCCCTCCGGAGTATGTGTTCGGAACATACGAGCTGTGATACTGGTTGTAGGCATTGTATTATAAAATTTCTCTGTAGTATTCATTGCAGGAAATTGTGCTAAAGGCCAATAGTAGTGTTACAACAATTCTTGTTGTAAGTAGCTTTGGCTGTGAAGCAATAGATTTTTTAGAAATCTCGGTAGTTGCAACTACGACTTTTACTTTTGAAGTAATTACTTCTGCATAAGTACACGAGTTCAGTACTTCTACGAATGTACAAGAATTCATTTATGTTTGGTTATATTTTTAGGAATATATCCACTAGTTAATGGGGTTTATATGTGCACATGTAAACTTATAAGTTTTTAGTTTTCACCACTTACTTTAAGTGGGGTGCCTTCTTAACTAGCAGATCTGTCCACAGAGTCTCAGAGTTAACGATTTTTCAAGCAGGCTTCTTTGAAGCACGCTCCTGCTTGTACCCCTTTTTGAAGATTTAGGCTGTATAAAGTTTATGCACCCGAATATCTCTTTTTTACAAAAGTAAGAATACTATGTGGTGGTTTGATTATCTGCTTTTCTAGAGTTATGATATGATTACGAATGTCCCCCTCCAGTCTTAGAAGTCAGGCATGTTCGTCAATGATGGAGGGGCCACTAATAAATTATAGGTTTGACTCCTGTAAGGAGATAAAGAAAACCTAATATTTAGTAGTGGCCCCGTAATCATTGACGACTGGGGCCCTCCCGACCATCCCCTTCCCATTCGTTGATGTATTAAGGATTTTGGTTTACTTGATATGTCAGTGAAGGAAGAATGACGCCTGAATCAGCGTCTGGTCAAAGATCCACACAAGTACATCCACGATATGATGGAAAGCTTATTGGATAGTTATTCTTATTTTTTTTTTTTTTTTACGAAGTTTTTTCGTAGTGAGAACCCAATTCATAATGACTGAAGCCATGAGTGAGGTCGCGTGCGCTCATGATGAAGCCTCCTCAGATTTTAAATACTCTGCGCGGTAGATTCAAACTACGGCGGATTAGTGTTTGAAGAGGATGCCTTATGTAATAGGCATGTTCGTCAATGATTACGGGGCCACTACTAAATATTAGGTTTTCTTTATCTCCTTACAGGAGTCAAACCTATAATCTATGTATTCAATCCTTAGGTTAGTTATCTTTATCCGCCATTGTGTTCATCTCTTCCATTTACTTTTCCACCATTGTTATACGTCTTCCAATCACCTCCTTCGTATCCACAGTCCACACTGCTCTATTTTGCTTCGTGTCCTACACTTGTTACCCGCCAGACTCTACCTACATGATGATGAACATGAATACACATTCATTTAAAACACCCATGCCCTGTCCCTAGGTTGAGCCAATACCAACCTGTTCAGACAGCCATAAATCTATGTATGTTCTTCCATCCGAGAAGTAATATGTTCCCCCCCCTTAAAATACCTTGTCTTGCCAGACTAAGTTTCTGAAGACCAACCGCCCCCATAAATCTATGTATGTTCTTCCATCCGAGAAGTAGTATGTCAAAACCCCATGTCCTAATTGATAAGAAACTAAGATACCCACGGGTACACCAGTGTATATATAACCATTATTCCTGTAAGACCTAGACAGAGATAATGACTGAAGATGTTAGCCACCATGCAGTAACTCTCATTCTTACCCCAACCAGAGATTGTATAGATACCCTTTTTTTTACCATTGTCTCGACACATATCTATCACGAAACAATAACGAAGTACCCCTACGAACTGCCGCTTTCTTTGGTCTATATTTCATAGAAAACGCAGTTCCCAAGGACAACTAGATCAGCAAGAAATCGTGTCAAATAATAGTGTCCATAACTCCTCGTATTGACGAGTACTAATACACCATGTTTTTCTCTACTTTTATCCATAGTCAAGCACACACCTACAGTTAACCTCCTCTTCCACACAGTCCCACAGTCCACATGATTCTATCCTTTCCAGACTCATATACCACCACATATTGCTCATCCCCCGGTAGCATTTGGCTAACATACTTTCACTGTCATTAACCCCCAAAACTCCAATATCAACTGTAGTCTAATGCCACCCCTACGCCCGGAGACCTTAGGGTCAAACTTCCATGTAGCCCCCTGAACCCCCTCCCTCTCATTAACCCCCCACACTCCTCGACTCCTTTCCGACCTAGCCTCTCCATCATACCTCCTGAAAATCCTTGATTTTTCCGTTGCTAACATTCTCAAAACCTTTTATATATATACTCCTATCCAGCCTACCTTCCCTTAGTAGGACGGAACAACATTAGAACTCTACTAACCCTTTGCATGCCATCTATTCTCTCACAACCCATTCACAACCCTGTACCCAATGATCGTCAGTGTGAGGCTAGCCGCCTCGCCAGTGACTAACTTCTATTGCCATACTTCCAGATAAATGTGGCAGAGTTAGCAACCCAGTCTCCACCACATCCAGCAAACCATGCAATTAACAACCCAACCGATTAAACCAGCTAGTCAAGGCACCTTCGGTTTTGGTATTACGAACACCCACATCTGTCTCATAAACAGAGGGTTATTACAAACACTTGTGATATGGCAAGCCCCTAGCCACAGCCGCCGGACGACCATCACAGAGAGAGGGCGCGCATCTACCCCTTTTTACCCACCCGAGGAGGGAGACCCGCACCCCTGCGGAGGTATACCTGACCCCTGTTTTGACTTCCGGGTCATTGCCAGGTAGCACAGGAATTCTTCCTATCAATGAACTAACCATGCATGACTAACCCCTTTACTAACCTCTATTAACCCACAATAACCCATTCACCTTTCTTGCATACTCGGATAATCAAATTAGCACCTCAGCTATACCATAGAATGAAGACTGAGCAATATAAGAGACACTTCTATCACAGCTGTCCCAGTCCTCCTCGCAAAGTAGATCCAGTCTTCCTCCCCTCAATACTTCCAGTATAGCCAAAATAGTACCTCTTACTAGCCATGTGCCACAACAGTAATCACCACCTTACCTAGTCCCCGTATCTATTGAGAGCTCAAATAATTCCATAAAACTCAAGATCCCTATGGCCTACAGGGTCCAAAACTGAGCCTATAAACCCAGCTCCAGCCCCCAGTAAAATCAGTTGAAAGATAGACATCAAACCCAGGTTGGTCACCAGAGTCGACCTCGAGCTCTATCATTGTTGGTTGCTGAGAATTGAGTTCCAGAGCTGGCAGACTCCGTGGCAGATTTGGATAGAAGGACCTGTCCACGTTCTTGAGAACTTCCTACATATGGACCACCTGGACGGCCGCGGAACCAGTCGTTAGCCCCCAACATCACGGACGCAAGATAACCAGGACCAGACCAATCAAATATTACCCAAGATTCACTCTATCAGTACTACAGTGTTACAGTACTATTTAGAGACTCACTTATTAATATTTCTACGAAGTGGCTATATCTTTGCTCCAGTATAATTCATATATAACCATTCCATTAGGAAGTGCTAAGGGTATCAGTGTTCATTAATTAACAGGCGATATTAACTCTCGTAATTACCCATATACCCAGATATTATTACATAGAAGTGAAACCCTAGTGATATCTGAATGTTCGCCCACTGATTTGCGTTCTATGTATTTCTGATACAAGAATATAAAACTTAGATCAGTACCCCCTGAGGTTACTAGAATTCCCGTGCTCTAAAATACGCGTGTCTAATCTAGTCTGTGAACTACTACTTGTGCACCAGAGCTACCAGTAATAAATCTAACAGTGAATATGAATCTATAAGTAACATTGATGGTCTCCAGTATATAAACTTGTGAATTAAAGCCAGTGATCAGAAGATTAATACCTGAACGTTGGAAGTGGGAGACTAGGCTCCATCCAGATCCACTTATGCTAGTGTTGTTCAATTCTATCATTTGCCTTGCACGAGTATTCAGAAGTGTGTATATCAATAAACGTATTTGTGTGTCTTGTTACCGTGTGTTTATTTTGTGTTCTCTATTCCTCATACCTTGTTTTGTGCATGCAACCTTATATACCCAGTCAGTTAGAACTCACATTACCCAAGTTAATCCTGTAGAAAAACAGGGCATAACATTGGCGGCAGCGGTGGTTCTTGATTCGGATAAAAGGTTGCATTACATTGCAAGTTTGGAACAGCCAGAACACGATAACATCATGGCGCACCGTTCTCACGTCCCCATCCCACATTATGATGATGGGAAGACTTACGAGATCGAAATATTCATGACTATAGTGAAACCCATACTTGACCTAGCTTATACCACGGACGCAGAAAAGATAGCCGTGACATTAACGCACCTGGGAAAAGCCGTTTCCCTGGTTGCCTACCAAGTGCACCTTGCTCTCACATGGGACGAATTTCGCACAATAGTGATAGAGGCCATTAAGCCTTCGTTGGGCGTTTTCGTGGCCCACACCCGTCTCCAAGACACTAAATTCGAAGGCGATCTAGATGCCACAGTGAATAAAATCGCTCAACATATAAAAGTTTCTTTCCCCACATTGACCAGAATCCAACAAGAGCAGCAGATTCTGGTCAACCTTGTATCAATATTGCCCTCAGCAGTAAAAGATCATTTCCGTGTGCACGATTTCGTCGGATATCAAAAAGATCTCATCACGATCCGACGTATTTTGGCCGTGTGCACAGAAGCACCCACCCAAATCGCTGTAATAAAGAGGTTTCCCACGCACCCGCAGCACCCCGACCACCAAAACTCCAAGAATGCCTACCCTTCCTCATCCTTCCACAACAGACCCACCTACCCTTCCGGCAAGCCCCAACCCAGTAGGCCCCGGTTCCAACCTACCCAGCCACGCAGAATCTTCAACCGGAACAAAACCTACAACACCTACCAAAGTAAAAACCCTACATTAGTAATTATCAACCCCTATGATTTCCCTGCCTGTAGTGCTCAGTGTGCCCTCCATCAAATTTGTGACTTTGCCAAACCTCGCCCCTTTACTCCTCGCATTTCTGTAAATGAAGAGGAGTTGGGACAAGAGGAAGAAATGGAGGAAATGCACACCGGAGAAATAGCCCCTATCATGACCTCAGATGATACCGAGGAAACCCTGGAGGAGGTAGATACCGACTCCCAGGATTTTTAAAGTACCCCCCACCCAAGATGGCCTCGGCGGGGGACGCCATAACTGACCGCACTGCCCCCATTTATTACATGGCCAAAATCAAGGACATTCCTGTCCGCTTGTTAATCGACACGGGAGCTGCCAAGTCATGTTTGTTCAAGTCTTATTATGATCAACACCACCGACTATTTGGCCCCTTGTTAACCACCAAAGCAGAACTCATCTCATCTGCTGATACCTACTTAAATCACCTAGGAGACACTTTGCCCCTGTCAGTAACTACTCCTGCCCCCCATGCTCGTTGTTATCACACGTTCACAGTATTTACCTCCCACTGTAAACATTACGATGGTTTCCTTGGACTTGACCTCCTTCAAAAACTCCAGGGCCAGGTTGACTGCGGCCAGAGGCTGATCTCATTAAAAAAAAAAAATCCAACCCAAAGCCTCTGACAAACCAATCACGCAGAAACCTATTCACAAAAAGAAAAAACACCTTCCCCCTCAACAAACTCTGAGTCAGGGTTACCAAGTTGCAGCTAGCACTAAGGTAACTTCTAACCCCTCCCCTTGCCCCGAGTTCTCTCAATATATCACTCAATTAGTTGAAAAAATGTCCAAGCAACTCCCTCTCGGTAGTCCCCTCAATTCTCGTAACTCTGTCCAGGATAAATCCTCCCATGTTTCCAGGACAGACTCTGATGTATGTAACCACAATTCTATCAAATGTTTATGTACACGTGTTTCCAGGGAAAATGCCGACCTATGTACCCAACAATGTTTCCCCCATGCCCCCAGAAATGTTCAGCTATTCCACAACCAACAAAATTCCCTTTGTGACAGTTTTCCGTCAGTAGCTCCCTTCCACCCCCACACAAGTCACACCCCTAGAAAACTTCACAACCCCACACTTGACTCACCCTCTCATGACAAAGAAATTCACCAGTCCCAGATAACCTCTAACCAGACCGTGACTGCCACCAAAAAAAATCCCCAAATTCGTCCTGTTAACAACCCCAAATCAATACATCAGTCCTCCACCAATAACCCATGTTCTACACCTAACTCTTCCCCCACCAACCCTCCGCAGTCCCACCAACAAATTCCGTTTTCTAACTCGCTCACCTCTCACCACCCTGACCCTCCCGCACGCGCCGTTAATCCTCCCCTCACGCGTGCCGACCGAGGGACCCAACCATGTTCCCACCATGCCCCCAGAAATGTCCAGCTATTCCACAACCAACCAAATCCCCCTTGTGACAGTTTTCCGTCAGTAGCTCCCTTCCACCCCCACACAGTTCACACCCCTAGAAAACTTCAAAACCCCACACTTGACTCGCCCTCTCATGACAGACAAACCCACCAATCCCATATAAACTCCAAACAAACCGTCACTGCCACCGACAAAACTCCCCAAATTCGTTCTTCTAACAACCACCAATCAGTACATCAGTCCTCCACCAATAACCCATCTTCTATACCTCACTCTTCCCCCACCAACCCTCCACAGTCCCTCCAACAAATTCCGTTTTCTAAATCGCTCACACCTCGCCCCGCTGATCCTCCCACACGCGTCGTTAATCCCCGCCTCACGCGTGACCCCCACCAAGGTGACCTTTCCCCCCTTATGCGTACCGAGCACCTGCTCGCCAGTCGATCCCCCACCATCATTAGCCCAGCTGTAGTTCAAGATAAATGCCAAATTCCCCCCCGCCATCAAAAAAGGGCTAACCTTCGACCCATACCCCAAACTCGCATGATATTTTCCCCCACTACCACGTCCACCAACCTCAATCGTTGCCTCTTACAACCCGCCATCATTTCCGCTCGCATCAACCACATTCTCGTGGCAAATATCTCTGAGGAATCCCTGACATTACCAAAAGGTCTCATTATAGGAGACCTCGAAACTTTTGATGACCTCCCCATAGATTTTAATGACACCCCTACCAGCCTTCAATTGCCTCCTCTCCTGGACACATTATCCGACCACCAAAAACACAGCATGTACGACCTATTGCTAGAGTTCAGTGACGTGTTTGCCCAACAACCCACTGAAATCGGACAGACCGATGTAGAACAACACATCATTAACACCACAGGCCCCCCCATAAGACAACCATCCCGTAGAAAAAATCCCATACAACGCCAGGAAGAGGAACGCCAAGTCCAAGAGATGTTAGAGGCTGGTATTGCCACCCCGTCCATTAGTCCCTGGTCTTCCCCTGTTGTCCTAGTAAAAAAGAAAGATGGGTCAACCCGTTTTTGCGTCGATTACAGGATTGAATGACGTAACCATTAAGGACGCTACGCCATTACCCAGGATAGACGATTCCCTTGACTCCCTATACGGATCCAGATGGTTCACTACCCTCGACTTGCAAGCAGGGTATTGGCAAGTGCCTATCAAGGCAGAGGACCAAGAAAAAACAGCATTTTCCACTAGTGGTGGCCACCACTACGAATTTAACGTCCTACCTTTTGGCCTCTGTAACGGACCCGCCACTTTCTCCCGTTTGATGGAAGCGGTATTACATGGCCTAACCTGGGAAACCTGCCTAGCCTATCTAGACGATATTATTGTGTACTCACCAACCTGGGAAGAACACCTCCTCAGGTTGAGACAAGTCCTTCAATGAATCCGAGCCGCCGGGTTGAAATTAAAACCCTCAAAGTGCGAGATTGCCCGAAATAAGGTAGATTTCCTCGGCCACGTAATATCTGAACATGGTATTGCACCAGACCCAAAGAAACTTCAAGCCATACAAAACCAACCCCCACCCACCACCGTTAAAGGAGTACGTTCTTTTCTAGGTTTAGCCACATATTACAGACGTTTAGTTCCCCACTTTGCCACCATAGCCAGACCCCTCCACCAACTCACCCACAAAGACACCCCATTCACCTGGACACCTGAAAGAGACCTCGCTTTTAACACTTTGAAACAAATGCTAATCCAAGCCCCTATTGTCGCTTTCCCTGATTACCATAAACCTTTCCGTCTTTATACCGACGTATCTCTGTACGCCATTGGTGCAGTTTTAGCTCAAGTCAGAGACGGAGAGGAACATGTGATAGCGTATGCCAGCTCCACCCTCAACCAAGCACAACAGAATTATGCAGCCACCAAGAGAGAGTGCTTAGGGATCATTTGGGCACTCAGCCACTTCCGGTCATTTGTGTTGGGCGCAAAACTCGATATAATAACCGACCATCAATCTTTGCAATGGTTGCGTAAGTGCGAAACTAACTCAGCCATTTTGGTATGTTGGAGGGAAACACTAGAGGACTACGATTTTACAATACAGTATCGTCCAGGCAAACTTCACACCAATGCAGACGCCCTGTCACGTTTGCCAGTACCAAAAGACCCCCCCACCAACCTAGCTGCCTTACAAAACACTGAGCTTTTATCTACCCCCATCCACCAACATAATTCCCCCTCAGCCCCCTCACTAATTCAATCTTGGGAAACAAGAATCAGACCACCCTGGATACCGTTAAATGTCTTCAGGAAACTGACTCGCTGGGGAGATCAACTTGCCACAGACTCCGGTCACATAGTCTTAGACCCCACCATTGCCCACGACTACATGATTGCCATCCACGAGGGAAACGGCATACACCTTGGACAAAAGAAGATGTTAAAAATCTTCATAGATCAATACTGGACCCCCAACCCCTCCAAAATTGCACAACGAGTGACAGAATCCTGCAAACCGTGTTTACTGGGGAAGGATAGATCACGCACCCCAGGCCCAGCTGGTACCATTTCTGCCAACAAACCGTTCCAAGTCCTATCCCTCGACATCATGGGCCCGTTTCCTTCTTACGCTGGCAACCGCTATATCGTCACATTTGTTGACGTATATTCAAAATTTTTAATAGCCTGCCCAGTTAAAGACCACACAGCCACCACAGTCGCCACACTGCTTGCCACAGAAGTGTTCCCTATATTCGGCCTTCCCCTTGCTCTTCTATCCGACAATGCCCCCGAGTTTAGTGGACACGTTTGGCACCAGTTCACCCAACAATGAGGTATTAAGATCAAACACTCATCCCCGTACTGGCCTCAACGAAATGCTATATGCGAACGCAGCTATCGCACCATCAACAACCAGTTACGTACAAAAATGATTGCTCTTAACACCTCAGACTGGCCATCACAACTAAAGATGATACAATGGGGCATGAACACCTGTCCCTGAGAAGACGGTATTTCCCCTCATGAACGTGTTTACGGCGTACCCCCCCTGTTACTGCCGTTCCACCATCACGCTCATCTCCCCTCCAACACCTCCACAATTGACCCATTGCAACATCTGCAAAACACCCTCCATACCGCCCAAACCTGTCAAGACACCAAAACGGATAGCCCCGATGATAAAAACCCTTTCGCCATCCATGACACCGTAATGGTAGCCAACCTCCCTGTCACCAACAAATTAGGCCCTCGCTATGTCGGGCCCTACACCATCATACAAGTCCCAAATGCCTATCAAGTCACCATCGATTATCACAGCGTGACTCGCACGTTCCGAACTAGATTCGTCCGAGCATTTAAACCTCTAAAACCACAAGACATTACCCCACCCCACACGTCCGACCCTGAATTAAACACCCCTACTACCCCTTCCACTCAGGCTATGAATATTCCCATACAAACCCCTAAGGGCCTAAGCCCTCCAGCACCGAACCGACAAATCATTCCTCAACATACCCTCCAAACTAACCTCCACAAACCCCAAGCCCCCACTATCAGACCTTCCTCCACCATGACACCTTCCTTCACTTCCGATAGTCAAGTACCTCCCCAACTTATCCAAGTACGAAAACCTCCACCCACAACCCCGACCACAACGGAAACCCTCCCGTCTAGCCCTGACATACCTTCACCAGGCACCACAGTGAGAAAACCACCACCCCCACCCAAAACCAAGTACACACCCAACCGCACCACACAATCTACCTCAGTAACTTCACGCTACAACTTACGCCCACGACTAAAATCTTTTAAAACCTCCAGAAAACACACCCTGCTAACCCAGTTCCGTAGGGCTGCCAGACCACTATCCTCCTCCTCCTCTTCTTCTTCGTCGAATTCTCCTCCACAAAGGGAAAGAAGACGAATAATCACAACTAAACACCATAAACCCTCTAACTATATTCCAAAAATAACAACCCCCACCCCCCCACGAAAACACATGCCTTCCTCTTCAACCTCATCCCCTCTCAACCCCCACCTCATCACCCCGAATGACCTGCTAGATATACCCCCCCACCAAACTCCCATGAAACCGCCTACTTCCACCACCAGCAAATCACCGACCCCACCAAAGAACACACCCCACACACGTTCCTACCCCCAACCCTCCAAATTAAATCTCCACTCCCTACCTACCCGTCTAGCCCCCCCCCAGCATCCACCCTTTTCCCCTCCACTATCCCTGCGACCCCACCCACACATCAACCAACCTCCTCATCTCATCGAACCCCCAACCAACCAACCCCTAAAATATACACTATGCCAACGACTAACCCCTCCTCTCACACCACGTCTAACACGCAACTAATTCCTCACCAAAGCCCCTCCAAATTGACGGGCCCGACCTCTACACCCCCACTTGAATCCCCCCACAAAGTCGCCCCTGAGAGAACCCCCATACATACCCCCACCAAATCCTCTTCCATTCCGCCTACCGCCCTCACTCGACAAAAACCTCCACACGCATCTACCTCTCAAATAAACCCTGACCTCACCCCCACTAAATACCCTCCACCTGTAAAGCGTTCTTCCCCTCAATATAAAACATCGTCGAGCGACTCAAGTCCCACGACAAACATCTACCTACCCACCAGGACCTCCAAAGGTAGAATAATCAACAGACCCATCAGATTTAAAGACATTTATACAAAAACAACACCACGTTCTTACACTAAAGACCCAAGCCACACAACACACACACCCCCTCTTTCTCACACACCTCCCTCACGCACCTTACCTAAACCGATATTGCACATTGCCTCAATATATTTTCCCAGCCTACAACACCACCCAAGAAAACCCCAAAAACCCCAGACTCATATCCCCCCTTCACCCCCAGCTCCGTTTTCATGCGTTAATCCCTCCCCTTCAGTTAGTAACCCATTCACCACACTGAAGAGGCCTCCTGTCAGTCCCACACACCTCACTCGATACATGACCTCCACCATGAACCAATCCACACCCTTCGTCGCCCCCGTCCCTACCCCCACGGGGGAAAACTACAAACCATTCATACGAAAGGTTAAAGTAAAAACGTCCACAGGACGCTTAGCCCATCTACAACGCCCACATCAAGCCCGGGCAACCA
The DNA here is from genome assembly GCA_032716605.1 of Paralithodes platypus. Lineage (NCBI taxonomy): Eukaryota > Metazoa > Arthropoda > Malacostraca > Decapoda > Lithodidae > Paralithodes > Paralithodes platypus. Next base: position 27,370,823 of record CM064528.1, read on the forward strand.
CCCTCCACAACACAGAGGACACATTCCTACAGGTCTACATTGACCTGCAAAAGAAACCTGACCCTCGCTCTCTTGCTTGGTGGGACCTTCTCAATACACTCAAAATGGCCCACCATGACTATGCTTCTTTTTACTTCACCCTTGAGGCTCGGGGACGAGCCTACAATGACGGAGAGGGAAGTAAAATGCCCCAGAACGAGAAGCCCACCACAGAAGCCACAAGCGAACACCACACAGAAACACCCGAAAGAAAGGCCCACAGAACGAAAGGACCAGGTGACCGAGCCAACCAGTTCGGACAGGCCGAAGCCCGCAGGGCTAAGCAGCTCCAAACCACACCTGCCCACCCCTTCTAAACACTGACCTTTCCCACACCTCGCGTATACACTACCCCTCGTGTCCTACACCTCTACCTTCATGAGGACGAACATAAATACACCTTAAAGTTAATACACCCATGCCCTGTCCCTAAATTAGGATGTCAGTATCAACATACCCTAAAAATACCTTGTCTTGCCAGACTAAGTTTCTGAAGACCAATCGCCCCATAAATCTATGTATGATCCTCCCAGGTTAAACCACCCATGCCCTGTCCCTAGGTTGAGCCAATGCCAACCTGTTCAGACAGCCATAAATCTATGTATTCAATCCTTAGGTTAGTTATCTTTATCCGCCATTGTGTTCATCTCTTCCATTTACTTTTCCACCATTGTTATACGTCTTCCAATCACCTCCTTCGTATCCACAGTCCACACTACTCTATTTTGCTTCGTGTCCTACACCTCTTACCCGCCAGACTCTACCTACATGATGATGAACATCAATACACATTCATTTAAAACACCCATGCCCTGTCCCTAGGTTGAGCCAATGCCAACCAGTTCAGACAGCCATAAATCTATGTATTTTCTTCCATCCGAGAAGTAATATGTTCCCCCCCTTAAAATACCTTGTCTTGCCAGACTAAGTTTCTGAAGACCAACCGCCCCCATAAATCTATGTATGTTCTTCCATCCGAGAAGTAGTATGTCAAAACCCCATGTCCTAATTGATAAGAAACTAAGATACCCACGGGTACACCAGTGTATATATAACCATTATTCCTGTAAGACCTAGACAGAGATAATGACTGAAGATGTTAGCCACCATGCAGTAACTCTCATTCTTACCCCAACCAGAGATTGTATAGATACCCTTTTATTTTACCATTGTCTCGACACTCTACCACGAAACAATAACGAAGTACCCCTACGAACTGCCGCTTTCTTTGGTCTATATTTCATAGAAAACGCAGTTCCCAAGGACAACTAGATCAGCAAGAAATCGTGTCAAATAATAGTGTCCATAACTCCTCGTATTGACGAGTACTAATACACCATGTTTTTCTCTACTTTTATCCACAGTCAAGCACACACCTACAGTTAACCTCCTCTTCCACACAGTCCCACAGTCCACATGATTCTATCCTTTCCAGACTCATACACCACCACATATTGCTCATCCCCCGGTAGCATTTGGCTAACATACTTTCACTGTCATTAACCCCCAAACTCCAATATCAACTGTAGTCTAATGCCACCCCTACGCCCGGAGACCTTAGGGTCAAACTTCCACGTAGCCCCCTGAACCCTCTCCCTCTCATTAACCCCCCACGCTCCTCGACTCCTTTCCGACCTAGCCTCTCCATCATACCTCCTGAAGATCCTTGATTTTTCCGTTGCTAACGTTCTCAAACCTTTTATATATATACTCCTATCCAGCCTACCTTCCCTTAGTAGGACGGAACAACATTAGAACTCTACTAACCCTTTGCATGCCATATATTCTCTCACAACCCATTCACAACCCTGTACCCAATGATCGTCAGTGCGAGGCTAGCCGCCTCGCCAGTGACTAACTTCTATTGCCATACTTCCAGATAAATGTGGCAGAGTTAGCAACCCAGTCTCCACCACATCCAGCAAACCATGCAATTAACAACCCAATCGATTAAACCAGCTAGTCAAGGCACCTTCGGTTTTGGTATTACGAACACCCACATCTGTCTCATAAACAGAGGGTTATTACAAACACTTGTGATATGGCAAGCCCCTAGCCACAGCCGCCGGACGACCATCACAGAGAGAAGGCGCGCATCTACCCCTTTTTACCCACCCGAGGAGGGAGACCCCCACCCCTGCGGAGGTATACCTGACCCCTGTTTTGACTTCCGGGTCATTGCCAGGTAGCACAGGAATTCTTCCTATCAATGAACTAACCATGCATGACTAACCTCTATTAACCCACAATAACCCATTCACCTTTCTTGCATACTCGGATAATCAAATTAGCACCTCAGCTATACCATAGAATGAAGACAGCAATATAAGAGACACACTCCTATCACAGCTGTCCCAGTCCTCCTCGCAAAGTAGATCCAGTCTTCCTCCCCTCAATACTTCCAGTATAGCCAAAATAGTACCTCTTACTAAGGCTCAGTTATATCACATTATGAAGGCTCCCTATAGCCATGTGCCACAACAGTAATCACCACCTTACCTAGTCCCCGTATCTATTGAGAGCTCAAATAATTCCATAAGACTCAAGATCCCTATGGCCTACAGGGTCCAAAACCGAGCCTATACACCCAGCTCCAGCCCCCAGTAAAATCAGTTGAAAGATAGACACCAACCCAGGTTGGTCACCAGAGTCGACCTCGAGCTCTATCATTGTTGGTTGCTGAGAATTGAGTTACAGAGCTGGCAGACTCCGTGGCAGATTTGGATAGGAGGGCCTGTCCACGTACTTGAGAACTTCCTACATATGGACCACCTGGACGGTACGTGGAGAGAAAGAGAGTGGTGAAGAGAGTAGTGAAGGAAAGTAAGAGAAGAGTAGATGAGGAATTTGGAAGGAATCTGAGTGTAAAATGGAGGGAGTGTAAGAAACTGTTCTGGAAAGAAGTCAAGAAAGTTAGGGAAGGTAGCAAGGGAAACAGTAAGGGCGTGGAAGATAAGAATGGGAGAATGCTAGTCGAGAAGCAAGAGAGAGTCGAAAGATGGAGGGAGTACTTCAACGAGTTGCTAAATGTAAGAAATGAAGAGCCAGCAAACATAGTTGGATATGGTATGGGAGGGAGAAGAAAAATAGTGGAGGAGGAGGTGGGGATCAGGAGGTCAGAAGTGTGGGAAGCCATGAAAAGAGTGAAGTTGGGGAAAGCAACAGGAACAGATAGAGTGTGTGGGGAAATGTTGAGGTATGGTGGTGAGATAGTGATCAACTGGGTATGGAAAATGTGCAAACTAGCATGGGAGAAGGGGAGTGCACCCGATGACTGGAAGACTGGCATAATAGTTCCCCTATATAAGGGCAACAGGGAAAGAGGAGTGTGTGGTGGTAACCACCGAGGAATATGTCTTCTAAGCGTAGTAGGGAAGGTGTACAGTAGGGTAGTGATTGAGAGTGAGAGTGAGAGTGAGAACGGAGAAATGGATAGGCAACGAGCAGGGAAGTTTTAGGAAGGGAAGAGTGTAAAGTCAGTGAAAATAGGCTAACCTAAACAGACCTCGGATGCGGAAATACCCTGAGCCGAACAGGCCAAGTGGGATATCTCTATTGGTCTAACTGTTAAGGTGTCTGTGTGCCTCACACCCAAGGGTCGAGAGTTCGTGCCCCCACCAGGGCTTGATATTTTCGTGAGGCTATTTCCGCATTTAACGAAGTTTAGGTGTGTTGGTAAAATTGTTCAGATGGTTGAGAGTAAGATCGGAGCTCCATAAATCCTCTTTCGGGTATGGTGTAAAAACCGATCCCCACAAGAGGATGTGTAGATCAGATTTTTACCCTAAATTGTGTTGTGGAGAAATATCTGGAGAAGCAACAAAAGGTGTATGTTGCCTTTATGGACTTGGAGAAGGCCTATGACAGAGTGGATAGAGAAGGTATGTGGAAAGTACTTAGAATATACGGAGTAGATGGCAAGCTGCTGAAAGCAGTGAAGAGCATGTATGAGGGTACGTGTGGAGAATGAGCAGAGCGAGTTCTTTGACCTGAATGTTGGGTTGAAACAGGTGTGTGTGATGTCCCCGTGGTTGTTTACTGTATACATATGGATGGAGTCATGAAAGAAATACTAGGAAGAGCAGTGGATGTTGGTGTATTGCTGAAAAGGGAGGGAAATGAGTGGAAGCTGCCTATACTGCTATTTGTGGATGATACAGTTCTGATGAGCGATAATGAATGGGAGTTGCAGGGTCTGGTAAATGAATTTGGAACAGTGTGCGAAAAACGGAATTTGAAGGTAAATGCGGGGAAGAGCAAGATTATGGTCTTCGAAAGGGGTGAAGTCACAGAGTGTGAGGTGAAGTTGAACGGTCAGGCTATGGAGATCGTCAAATCTTTTAAGTATCTGGGCAGTGTGTTGAGTAAAGATGGGACTATGGATGAAGAAGTGCGGTAGAGGATACAACAGTGGAAGAGGGTTGTAGGAATGCTGAAAGCAGTAACAAGAAATAGGGTGGTCAGTATGGAAGTGAAGAAGTCCCCTTGCATGACAGTGTTGTAATCCCGACACTGACTTACGGAAGCGAAGCTCGGAAGCATGGACGTTGGTTGAGAGACTCAGACCAAGAGTGAGAGCGGTGGATATGAGTTACTTAAGAAGTGCGTGCGGAGTTACATGGAGGGATAGACAGACGAATGAGGAAGTAAGAAGGAGGTGTGGTGTGGCGGTAGATGTGCTGGAAAGTGTGAAAAGGAACAACTTGAGATGGTTCGGCTATATGGAACGTATGGAAAGTGAGAGAATGACTAAGAGGGTGTACGAGAGCGAGGTGGAAGGACAGAGAGGGAGAGGTAGACCGAAGGAGAGGTGGAAGGATGGAGTGAGGAAGTATATGGATGAAGGCGGTGCTGGTTGGGAGGAGAGGCATCGACTGACTGGGGACAGAGGTGCATGGGGACGGTTCGTTCGTGGCCACCCCTTTGGGGATCACGGTGTCGGGCAATAGATAGATAGATTGACCATATAATATAACCTACTTTGAGAGTGCGTGATGTCATCTATAATTATCATGTCACGCATTATTAGAGTAGGCTATAGAGTAGGCTCTGAAGGAAAAGGAGAGAAGAAAGCTGGATGTGATGGAGATGAGCTGCTTGAGGAGTATGTGTGGAGTTACTCGTAGAGACAGATTGAGGAATGAAGAGATATGTAGGAGAGTGGGGCAGCAAGAACATTTGTCAGCCAGAGTGGACAGAAGGGTGCTGAGCTGGTATGGTCATGTTGAATGAATGGGAGATGAAAGGCTTACAAAGAGAATATGCGATTCAGATACAAGGGGAGATAGAAGGGCAGGAAGACCCCCATTGAGATGGAGAGACTGTGTAAGACAAGCTTTGGATGATAGAGGAATGACTATAGATCAGGCAAAGGAAGTGATAATAAACAGGAATGAGTGGAGAATGCTTGTGAATAGATAAGTGAACATGTGGTCATTTGGGGGAAGGCGTCGGGTGCAAGTTGGACTAGTTAACCTAAGAAGTGCGCATGGGGGGTATGAGACACCACACTCCTGTGCTGACGTATTTGAGCTGTTCCCATCACTAACATAGTTATTTTACCATAAATAGCATTAATACTTATCCATATGCACCTATTATAGGTTGATTATAAAGGTATTAACCTGTTACAACAATAAAACAAGTGGAAACAGTGTTTGGATGGTCAAAATCGGCGATACAGGCCGGGAGTTACATAATGTATGGCTGAGGCAACCTCCCTGCCCTCCACCCCTCCCCTTGTCTGGAGAGACACTGTTCCGCAATAGTCTCTCTCTCGCTCTTTCCCACACTTGGTAACAGTGATGACAACGCCCTGCTACCAACTCGCTAATGTTAGCACGCAAATAAACCACAGAATAAGGGAATAACAGGGAAAATAGGTGATAACTGAAGGAGGGGAGGAAAGTGGGGAGGTGGAGGAGTGATATTTGGCATGGCCCAAAGGCAAAAAAAAACAAAAGAAAAAAAAAAAATGTGGGGTGTTTTAAATGGATCTTTTTTTTCCTTACTCTTAAGAGTCTTCCCGCAGTCCGCCGGGGGAACTCTTAAGAGTCTCCCCCCAGTTCCCGGGTTAATAGTCCATCAGGCGCCTGGCCCGGGGAGACGATTAATATGAAGGGTGCGCCTGGAAGTGTGGTGGGCGGGCTTGTGACTTTGGCTCCGCTGCATGTCTGCCTGCCGAGATTGGAATCTCTCCGAGGGGTCAGGGGCCGGGGGAGTGCTGGAGGAACCCTGGTGACCCTGGTCTCTGGGTCTTCACCTGGGTGACCTAGATGTGTGTGAATTTGTGTTTTGTCTATGCGTGTTCGTTGTTTTATGTTGTGTTTTGTGTTTTCCCTGTTCTTGCTCCGTCTTGAGTCAGCCACCCCCCCCCCCCCCCCCCCAAAAAAAAAATAAAAAAAATAAAAAAAAAAAAAGAAAAAAAAAAAAAAAAAAAAAAAAAAAAAAAAAAAAGGAAAAAAAAAAAAAAAAAGAGGAAAAGTGGGGATTGATAGATATAGATATTATAAAGTCAATACAGTAGGCTATATCGGAAAATAAAAAACTTACAAAAAATATAAAAACACCATCATGTTCTGGACATATTTATCTACTTAATGCTAGTGTTTATAATTGTGCCATCTTTAAATGGTTTTAAAATAAATTTCTAGCACACAAATCATCCGAAAGTAGTGATTAATTCTCAAGCTCAGTATGCTCTGTCACACTAAGGTAGTATTTTCCTTGGTCATTATATATTACTGTTGAATAACCTCAACAATCCGGTCACCTTTGAGATACTACCTCATCCACATCCAGCGTAGACAAATTTGTAAGACCAGCAATTCCTTACATACAGTACATTTCCATATCATGGGCAAACCCTTTTGGTTACTAATTGTTGATATACCTCCCTCTGGGAGTAGGTACAGTACTAGTAATACTTCACTAAAAAGTTGCAACTATACAGGTGTCCCTCACTATCCGATGCCCCGATTTACGATAATATAATAGGCTCATAATATAATATATATATAATATTATAGGGTGGATGGGACTCGTCAGCCTTGGTCGGCAACCTGTCCAGGAGAGTAAACCCTTATACAAATCCGTACTGCTTACCTAAGGGTGAAGCAGGTTAGTGGATGGACTAGCCACACACCACTGTAGAAAAATAGTGCTAAAAATATACATAGAAGGCCTCGGAGTCAGACAGACCCAAAGTCGAGTGGTCAATCCTGCAAGTCCTTCAGTAAACTGGCACGGGTTGTCCTTCTCACAGGAGTTAGGTCTGCTTTGGGGAATTTTGTGTATGGCCACCCTCGTAAAGAAGAGTAAGGCTTCCGACAATAGATAGATTATAGGTGTTTATGTTTTGGTTCGTTCGAGAACACATCCCCATTTACCCCATAAATTTTAGGGTTTGCTATATAATTTTTCCTTTTAAGACCGGGTTTTCAGGAACATAACCCAATCGTAAATCGAGGGAGACCTGTATTCCTAAAAAATTAAGACTTATCAAGTGAAACCTAAAATGATGCAAATGTTTCGAATTTTGTTTTTGCAATTTTTCACTATTTTTCTCATTTACACCTTAATAATGAAGCATAACAAATTTAATGGAATGTTGTTCCCTAATTATTATGAGGAGACTAGGCTAGGTGAGGAGTGAATGTATCTTAAACTATACAACCCCTAAAAATGTTCCCCTCAACCTTCACCAATTAATCTTCTCGAGGGGTTATCACATAAGAATTTTTATCGTCAGCTTTTGATGGCTAACATTCATCTGAAAATATTTCTGGGATCTTTTGCACTGGCATCGGAAACTAGATGATAGATTAGTTTAGGACTTTATGTCAAGGAATTATTTATTTATTTTTGTATTAACCCCTTCTGTACCGGCGACGTCTTTTTCATTATATTCTAGCTATATTTATACGACTTTGTGCAGTTTATGAAGGGTCTGTGGTGGTAAAAAAGGTTGTTGTTGTTGTTGTTCCCTAAGCTGCCTGGCCGAACAGCCCCGAGTCCCTAAGGAAGGCCATGGCTACGATCGGACTTTCCCACAGAGCTCTCATTGAGTGTAGATTGTGTTGTTGGCGTAAGTGGTTGTGTGAAATGCAGTCTTCTATGATGTGTTTAATGGTATGGGGTGCTGTGTTACATCCCGGGCAGACGTCGACGACGGAGTCATCCAGTCTCTTCTGATAGCTCAGGAGAGCTGGATGGTGTCCGCATCTCAGCCTGGCCAGGTGGACTCTGTCCTCGCGAGGAAGGGAGGATTCGAAAGGATGGATTTCGGGAGGTCGTGCATGCAGCTGCGTGTTGTCTGTGAGTGAGTGGATGGATCGGCGAGAGATGTGAGTATGGATGTGCTTCTGGAAGTTGGTTTGGGGTGGACAGGGAGGGAGAGAGGATAGTAATTGTGTGTGATACCGTGTGCTGGGTGTTGTTTTGATATTTCTTGGTGTCTGTGGGTGTGTTGCCATGTAGTTTAGTGGGTGGTCCTGGTTCGTGGAGGCTGCTGCCAGGAATTGAGTGCCTCTCATGTCCAGATGGTCTTTTGACTTTGAGGATTTTGGTTTCTTGATGTAGGTGATCTGTGGGTGCAGTATCTGTGCAGCCTGTAATGCTCTTTAGGGCTTTGTTTTGAATAGTCTGTAAGGTCTTATGATGTGTTTCAGCTAGGTTAGAAGCCCAGGCTGGGCTTGCGTATTCCATCACTGATCTTATGTATTGTTTATATACTGTGGAGGTGGTTTCTTTGTTGTGTCCGAATTTTGTGTGAGCAAGTGACCTGAGGGCGTTAAGTCTGGGTGTCAGTTTCTTTTTAATATTTGTCTGTGCTGTTTGAATGTCATATGAGCATCATATGTTACTCCTAGGATTTTGGGTGTGTGTGTATGTGTTAGGGGTGTGTTGTTTATGGTGAGTTGAGGGATGTATTCGTGTTCTCCTGTCCAGTTTGTGAGCAGGGTTGCGGTGGATTTGGCTGGAGCTATATTAAGTCTGTTTGTAGTGCACCAGCCTTGTAGTGTGTTGAGATAGGGTTGAAGGAGATCTGTTGCTCTGTTTGGGTCATGGTGTGAGCATGTGAGTGTTATGTCATCTGCATAGGAGGCTAAGTTTATTTGGGGCGTATTGGGTGTAGTTATATCGTGCATGTACAGATTGAAGAGTGCGGGCGATAGGACGGATCCTTGTGGGACTCTGTTTGGAAAGTTTCTGATTCTAGATGACTGACCGGCAAAAGATACGTGTAAGTTGGCCTTGATCTTGATTGTTGATTGTAGGGCTGTGTGGGTAGGCCCAATTAACCCTGCCACAGACCAACACAGGCAGGTAATCACAGCCGGCCGAGACGACCGGTACGCCGCAGGAAGACCTTGGTGTGCTGGAGCACCCGGTCACGGAGGGCCGGGTCCAGCCCACGGCTCCCCAGCAGGATGGGGAGGGTAAAGTTGGCGACCCCAAGGGAGCGGAGGCTGCAGCGGAGGAGGGTCCTATGGGAGTAAAAGCGAGGGCAGTGAAGAAGGAAGTGCTCTACCGTTTCATCCACCGTCCGGCACCACGGGCAGAAAGGGTCAGGTACCAGTCGAAGACGGAAGAGGTGAAAGGCCAGACCAACATGGCCTATGCGGAGACGGACCAGGGCAGTGTCAAGGGGGCGGAGGGGGGAACGGGACCAAGGGTGAGGGGAAAAATCTAGCCTGTACTGACCAAGGGCGGTGCAGGAAAGCTCACCTCTGAGGGAGGCATCCCAGAGCATCCGGCAATGGGCAAAAGCTAGCCTAGAAACGGAGGAGGGAGGGAGAGGGAGGGGCTCAAGGGCAGGGGAGGAGTGTGCAAGGGAAGCCGCAGCATCCACAATAACGTTACCCCGGATACCGACATGGGAGGGAACCCACTGAAAATGGAGGGAAAAGCCAGACTGCCCGAGGGAGCAAAGGAGAGAATGGGCCTGAAATACAAGGGAGCGATGAGAGACAGGGTGCGGGGAGTTAAGGAGGGCAAGGGAGGACTGTGAATCTGAGAAAACTACAATTGACTGGGGGGGGGAAATCGCGGATGAAAAGTAAAGCTTGAAGGATGGCATATAATTCTGAGGCTAGTACTGAATGGAAACCGGACAGCCGCCAAGTCCGACAAAGGGAGAAGTGCTCTACGTAAATGGCGGCAGAAGAGGACTGGGGGGAGGAGGTGTGGGAGCCATCCGTGTAAATAGGGAAGTGAGTACTATAGCGGAGGCAGACAAGTTCCAAGAAAAGGGAGGGGGCACGGGAGCTATCTTGAGATTTGACGAAGGGAACATGCAGGGAAAGGTGGAACATAGAGGACAGGGCAGACCAGGGGGGGAAAGGGGAGACTGAGGGGGTGGGGGAAGGGGAAGGAAGGGGCAAGGAGAGGGAGGAGGAGGACAGGAGGGCACGGACGAGGAAAGGGGAACGGGAGCGGATAGGCCAGGAGGGAGCATGAGAGATGAGGAGGCTATAAGGATGAGCAGGTGAAAATGACAGGGCACGATTGAGGGCGGTGACGACGGTCCATAGCAAGGGGAAGAAGACCCGCCTCCGCGTGGAGAGAGACCGCCGGCGACGAGCGGAAAGCCCCCAACGCGATGCGCAGCGCCGTGTGCTGCACCACATCCAGCCGTTTGAGGACCGAGGGGGAGGCCGAGCCGTAGACGGAGCAACCGTAACAAATTTTACTGAGCACGTACGCCGAATAAAACCGCAGGAGGACGTCCCGATCCGCGCCCCAACGAACGCCCGCCAAGCTCTTCATGATATCGAGCCGCTTCATACACGACGACCGCAAATACTTTATATGATGCTTCAAGGTTAAGATGGGGCCATCGAGCCGGAGCCCCAAAAATGTATGTTGCGTACGGAACGGGGCCGGCGTACCCGCGAGGAGGATGGAGGGGAGGGAGGGGAGCTTGCGCTGAAGGGTGAAGCACATCAAAGAGCACTTCTGCGCATTGACGGCAAAACCCCAGTCCGCAAACCACCGAAGTAGGTCATCCACCCCGGCCTGCAGGCACTCCTGCGCCTCTAACAGCATAGGGGCCGTGCAGACCAAGGACAGATCATCCGCATACGCCAAAAGAGACGTACCAGGGGGATGGGAGAGGTCAGACAGGAGCCGATTAAAAAAAAAAGGACTAAGGCCCGAGCCCTAGGGAGCCCCACGACGGACGGGACGCGGCGTGGACAGCGCCCCCCCCACCGAGACCGAGAAGGTACGACCCGACAGAAAACTGCGCATCCAAGACAACGGAACACCCAAGACACCCATACCAGAGAGCTTGAAGAGGATCTCCTCATGAGAAGCAGAGTCAAATGCACCCGCCACATCCACAAAGAGGATCAGCATGACCTCACGACGTCTGTAAGTGTCGTGCACCAAGTGCTCTAACTGCAGGAGGACGTCCAGCGTGCCCCGGCCAGGACGGAAGCCACACTGCTCCTCCAACAGCGAACCCCGAGACTCAGCCCACCACTGCAGACGAGCACCAACTAGCCGCTCCATGAGCTTACCCACACACTGAAGGAGCACAATGGGGCGGTAACCAGAGGGACTGGTGAGATCCTTCCCGGGTTTAGGGAAAGGGAGGAGGATAGACTCCTTCCAAGCACCCGGGAAGACCCCATCCGCCCAGCTACGATTGAATAGACCCAACAAGACAGCGGAAGCAGAGGGGGGGAGAGAGCGGAGGAACTCATAAGGGGCCAGGTCAGGCCCGGCAGCTTTACGGGGCGAAAGAGCCGAGAGGGCAGAGGAAAGTTCCTGAGAAGTAAAGGGAAGAGAGAGACCAGGAGGGGAAGGAGACGCCTCCGCCAGGCGGGCAGAAGCAGGGAGAGGGACAGGAGTCCTAAGCAGCGAGGAAAAGAAAGAAGCAAGGAAATCGGCCTTGGAGAGATCAGACAGGAGAGGCACGCCATCCCGGCAAAGAGGAAAAAAGAAAGAGGAAGCACGACCCTTCATAGAGGACAGGAACCTCCACGTGCGCGTGGCAGAGGAGGAGAAGGAGAGAGAAGAGACAAAGGACGACCAGGCCGAGCAGCGCGCGGCGACCAAGACACGGGTACACTCCGCGTCCAGGCGCCGGTACCGTAGCTTGTTCGCCTCGGAGAGACAGCGACGCCAGGCAGACCACGCCTGACGCTTGGCCTTCACTGCCCCACGACAAGCATCGTTCCACCAAGGCACCCCGCAACGGGGCACCCCACGACGGTCCGACAAAGAGAAAGCCTGGCGGCCGGCGGATACCAACCACGAAGAAAAGGAGCCCGCCGCCACCTCGAGGGGGAGACCCACCGCCGGGCAAGGGAGGGAGAGAGCCTCCGCAAACACCGGCCAGCCCCCCTCCGAAAAGCGCCACCGAGGGCGAGTAGGACAGGGAAGATTCAAGGAAAGGACTGGAAACCCAACGACAAGAGGCAAGTGATCGCTACCAAGGTAGGGACCAAGAGAATAGGTCGCACCCTGAAAAGGGACATCGCCCAGGCACAAGTCTAAAACCGAGGCCAAACCAGAGTGAGGAGACCGGAGGGAGAGAGAAGAGAGAAACGGGCAGAGCCGAGAAGAAAGCGGAAGAGGGAAGAGCCAGAGGCATTACGGGAACGAAGCGGAAGATCCGGTTCTCAACATCTATGATGGGCGTTAAACTCACCCATGACCAGCGCCGGCGAAGGGAGCTGATCGAAATAGTGATCAAGTTCAGCAAGAGACAGAGAGACAGGGATTATAAACCAGCAGAACCGAGGACCAACCCCTCGCTAACTCAAGGCGAAGCGCCAAAACCTCCAGTACACCTCCCCTGAACGGCTGCAGGGGGAGGGGTTGACACGGTACGCCTTCACGGACCATGAGTGCCCCCAACCCGCCTGGGCCGGTCCGCACGAAGGAGGGAGTAACCCCGGAGACGAAAACGTGTGGCAGGGGCAAACCACGTCTCACAAACCCCGACCACGATGGGTCAGAGCCCGTCGAGGAAAACCTTAAAATCCTAAGATTTCCGGAGCAACGAGCGGGCGTTCCAGAAAACCAGAGAGAGACTACGAGGAAGGGAGCCTATGAAGAGACTTAAAGACTGAGAAACCGAGGCATTAACTGCTCAAAAATATCCTGAGGGGCAACGCCAGCGAGATAGGAGGAGATAGCTTCAAGAAGTAAGCGGAGGAGAGCCTCCAAGGAGACAGTGGGAGACGGGCCCAAAACACTAGGAGGAGAGGAGGGACGAGAAGAGGTAGGAAAGGAAGAGCGACAAAGGGGCGGACGATCCGGCCGGCGGGGGGGGAGGGGGGTCCAACTCCGACAGGACGGAAACGTCGGACGGCGCGTCCGAAACACCCGAATGATCCCGAGCGGTGGACCGGCGGGGGCGCGGATTGGGATGGCGACCGACACGATCACGAGGCGGGGCGGGAGGGCGACGTACAGCCTGTGAGTACAACCACAGGCGAGACGGCGACCGAAGGCGACGCGGCGGAACCACCCCCGTCTCGTCCTCATCGAGGGCGGCGAAAGCGGCGAAGCGATTCGTGAGCGAGACATCCGGACGGGGCCGCGGCGCGTCCCGCAACGGGGAGGACACCGACGGACCGCGGACAGGCGCCAAGCTAAGGCGCGACGATGACGGACGAGGCGACGCCGCGGGCCCCCGGGGGGCAACCGCCGCACGACGATACCGGGCCAGAAGCGCGCGCAGGTCACGGTTGACGTCCAGCACAGAGGCCCCATCCTCACGAACTGCCCGGTGGAGTTCAACCGCTCTGCCATAAATCGGGCAAGTACGGGACACGACGCGGTGATCGCCGAGGCACAGGTAGCACAATGGGGCCAGCTCGCACCGCACACCCCCCTCGGAGCAGAACCGGTGACCCCCGCTCCACATCGAGCACCTGCAGGAAGTGGACCCATGACCAAACTAGTGGCAGTCGTAACGCCGAAGCATGGGGAAATTATATTGAGAGACGGGATACGATACTGAGCAAAATCTCACACGGACTGGGAGCGGACCCTTAACCCTTCTTTGGCGGCGCGCAACTTATGTCGTGTGAAATAAATATGGACTAAGTGGCGGTTCACAACTTATGTCGTGTGCCATTTTCACCACGTAATGAATGTTGCTGAGAGAGAGAGATGAGTGGTGGGAGGAGCGTAGCAAGCGTATGACTGCTCCAGACCACCGCGGCGGACCTACTGACATGAATCCCACCCTCCTCCACCCTCTCGCACTCGCTACACAGGGAATTATGTAGGGAAAGTACCTAATTACATGGTTTTTGCACTCATGTTGCGTGATCGTTGCAAGAGAACCAGTGGTCGTAAAAGGATGGTTGGGGTGTCATTGAAAAGCTCTGTTTATGCCCTTTCAGGGATAGATACTTGTTTTACGCTCTGGGTCTTATTTAGGCATGAAAATGATCACGTAAACAACCCTATTTAGGGTAAAAACACCCCGCTGGGAGGTACATATAAATTACCGCCTAGGCCGCTCGTAAGGTGTTAAACACGAGGCGGACAGTGAGGGATTTGGGGGGATCATCAGGGCCCGGGAAGCTAGTGGGAAGGCGATGAGCCTCCAGGAGGGCACTGGGGGCTCCTGCCCCCGAGGCCTCAAGGAGTCAAGGATCCGCAGGCCAGACATCAATTCCGCCGAGGTCACTTCCCGGTCCACCGGCCCGATAGTACCATAGGAAACAGAGGAATCCTGCAGATCGCGGACCCGGCGACACCGGACCGCCCACTCACCCAGGGCCGTCAGCGCCTCCATGGAGGACGACACCGGCCTCCCTAAGACGCACCACCAAGGTCTTGCCACCTCCCCTACACTCCACAACCCCCTGCCCATCCCTGCAGAAGCGCCCGAAATGAGAAGCATCCACGGCCCGGGAAAGACGGATTGCAAAACAAGGCGGCACCAGATGCAGCATTGAACAGAAATGTAACAAGCAGGGGAGACTCACCTGGGGGGGGGGGGCCGGCACCGGAACAACAGAGACCTTGGGCTGCTTCCCCGCACTAACCTGACCACCACTACCATCTGGCGAGGCTTCCCTGTTCCGCTTTTCCCCACTCTATGTCGAAGCATCCATCTGGGAAACATCAGTGGCCACCCCACCACCCACCACACCATTGGACATGGCCAGAACCTCCACGAGGCCCCAGCCGAACAAGCGCACACCCACACACAAAGCAAAAAACCGAGAGTGGACAGGAGAGAGAGCAGGCACGTCCACACTCTCCGAGAACCACAACCAACCCCGGAAGTTGGCCAGCCACCGTTTTGTGTTGTTGTGCATGTTTGTGTTGTAGATTTTGTTTGTTAGGTTGTGGCGGGGGATGGCATCAAAGGCTTTACTAATGTCGAGTGTGGCTAATAATGATCTGTGTGGTGGTCTAGCTGAGTTGATGCCGTCAAAAGCTCTTTGTGTAAGGTCTGTGAGAAGAGTGTTTGTGGAGTGAGATAGTTCGAAGCCTGTTAATTGCTGGAGGCCCTTTATAAGCTGAATAAAATTGTATAATAGCAACCAGAATAAAGTTAAAAAGATATCGCTGGTATAGAAGGGGTTAAATAGTTTACCCAGACAGACAGACACAGAAATGGCTAAGGTTGGGCAGAGGTTGCCAAACCTCAGTTTGGATAGGACCAGCCCTCATTTACTGTCCTACTTTTCCTTCTGGGGGTAGGAGGCTAGGAATTCTCCTCCCCTTGGAAAATTCACCTACTAGATGAGACAGAGGCGAGGGAACGCAAAAGTGGTCCCGGACCCTAAGAATTTTAATGTTTCTGTTCGGGCTCTGTTTTAAGTCGGCCACCCCCAGCTATGGGGTATGTGCCTGAGTATATACATACATACATACATACAGTTTAACCAGACCACTCAGTTCCCCAGAAGAACTCATAGGGCTGGCCCAAAGGATTAGAACAAGATGGACAACTGATCAAGACGAGATAGATAGGGAAGGGCAGGAGGTACATACATACATACATTGGTTTAACGTCATTTTTCCATTACATGCATTGTAACGGCTCAGACGGGGTTGCCTTTCAGTAGTTGGAGTGTACTGTAGTACAATAAAGTCCTGCCACAGCACTGCCCCATCAGGTCATCACTGTGGCTGATGTTGGTATAGTGCTAACCGTGCCTCAGCAACTCAACAGTCCCCCTGCAGCACTTGCACCTGCAGTATCTGCAACCACACCAGCCTTAACAGTGTTACAAAAAGACAGCACCATAACAAGACTCTACTGTATATTAGGCAATTGGACTATAGAACAATAAAGTCCTGCCCCAACATGCAAACACTGTTGCCGACATAGGTGTGGTGCCAAACGGCGCCCAGGTAAGACTCAGTCCCCTGTGGCACCTACCCGCACCCCACCAGCCTCGGCAGTGCCATACCAAGACAGTGCTAAGATAAAGACTTTATTGTCTAGTAATGGCTGTTGGTCCACAAGTCTATCGCCATACCCCCTATTAGTCGCCTTGTACGACACGCAGTAGGATGCGTGAGGCATATTCTTTTTTTCCTCCACCATTAGATGAAGGCCCCCTTACCCCCTGGGGGGAACAAATCTGGGAAGGTGAAGACACGCAGACATTTCCCGTCAAGTCATTAATTCAGCCAAACCACATGAGCTCCATAGCAGAACACTTAAAGGGCAGGGCCAAAGAATGAGTCAAGAACTGCTATATTACAGCACCAACAAAGAAGTAATCAAAGGCAAAGAATGAGAGATCAGGACTAAGAAAGAAAAAAATCACACCGAAATGCAAAAAATGCACTAAGTGAGGGGAATCGAGTTAGCTCGGCTGCACCAGCGACCGAAGAGACAAATCAGGTCAGTAGCCAACAACCAAGCCAGGCCAACTACGAGGGCCTGACAGGGTGGCATATGATATAGGTCGCCCAGAGGACAACCGCATGAGACAGCATAAGAAACGGATGGGGAAAAACATAGAAAGGGGAAATAAAATCTACGCAAAATTAGTCAGGCCGACGACGAAAATTTGAGTGGAGAGGGTAATAACCTTGCACAAGCAAGTCCCGGTCGCCGGCCCCGAAGCCCCCCTACCGCGACAAGGAGCCTAGTACAGTGGAGCCCCCACTTTGGCGACATTTAGTCTGGCAATTTCCACTTTGGCGACTAGGTCCTAAATTTCTACTGAACCCACTTTGGCTACAATGCACTCACTTTGGCGATTGACCGCCTCGCAAAACAAACCGTGCGCATCTCGACATTCACCCGTCGGCCATCTTGTACAGGACGTCATTGGTATGCACCTGCTCTTCTGTGGCCTTGGCTCCCATTTTTCGTCTGTGCGCGGCAGTTTGGCGACTTTCAGCCAATTCCTGGGAAGATGCAAGCTTCGGGAGTGGCTAGCGGGGGTGTTGATGGTGGGCCGCCACGAAAGCCAAACGGAGTCAAGAAGAGAGATTATAGGAAAGGCGTCACCAAGAAGAAATGTACAGCTGAAGACAAGAAGAAAATACAGTAATAGACTTAACAGACCAGGGTTATAAAACATGTGACATTGTGCGCCAGAATCGACAGTGAGGAATCTTCGCAAGAATAAAGAGACAATTAAAGAAAATGTGAAGGTAGCGGAGAGGTATTTTGGGACAGGCAGGGCTGTGGCGCCTAGGGTAACTTTTGAAATGACAGATAAAAATCAAGTGATGGTTGTGGTGGAGCATTTTGTTACAAAGCGGTTATTTTTTTTTTTTAGAATATGTGGTTTTGAAATAAGAAAATGGCTCAAAAAGGTTAACTTCCGGGTCAGCTTACACTACTTTTATTTTTTCCATTTAAAGTTTGCCCCCACTTTGGCGGATTCCACTTTGGCGTGGTTTTGGCAGTACAGTGGTCCCTTGCATTTGGCAATTTAATTAGTCTAGCCAAACCATCGCCAAAAGTGTATTTCGCCAAACGTAGATAGTACTGTACTTAAATGGGAAAATTATCCATTAGTCTTTGACGAGGCCCGAGTTCACCCTTTTCAAACCGCCCGCCATGCCCATCGTCGATCGCCGACACACTCGGCACCGTCTGCTTACTCTGTTTTTGCTAGAAGACATAGGTCTAGCCTATATATCTCCACAAAGAAATTATCTAACCTAGGTTAGATGTATATCAGGCAGCAGAACTCATTGTTATCTTGTGAATAGTCTTATTGATAAGGAATAACCACATAACCTTAGCAACAAGTTGCTAAGTCACTAGCTAGCCAGACCAAGAAATGGTTTAACCTAGCTTAGATATATATCAGGAGGCATAAATCACTTTTACCTTGTGAATGGTGAAGACTAGAATTTTCTATACCAACTGCTTTTCGATTGAGCAAAATAATGAAATTGGTTTTGGATCCGTGGTCACTTCTTTGATTAATTATCGATTGGGCCCCTGAGTCAGCTGATGTGCGCGTGTGTGTTTGTGTTTGTGCGTCGCGGACTGTTCGGCACAATAAACAATGCAAAACACAAGAGATATGAGGTTCACAAATCGGTTTGGTCAAGATTACTCTGTTAATATAAGTTTATGAAATATACCTGGGATATTCTCGCTATCCAAGCAGCTCAGTTAGGGTTTTGTGAGTAGGCCTAAGCCTATCTATAGCCTAGCCTTGGCCTAAGAGTAACTCTCAATACGGCGCTCTACTGTAGCCTACATGAAACATTAACAGCAATAAAAAAGACAATAGATAATAGATAACAGATTTTATTTACCATGAATTATTTAGAGTTAGGCCTGGTGAGACGAGCTTGCGGGCGATGCCATTCCGTGACGTCAACATTCTCGCCAAAAGTGTATTTGAAGCGCCAAATTCGGATTCTGGTACCATATCCAACCTATCGCCAATACTGTTTCGCCAAGCTGAAACCCGCCAAACGCGAGGGACCACTGTATATAAAAATAGCCAAAATAGGGGCTTCACTGTACTAGGGAGGTGGAATGATTAAAACAAAATTGACACAATAATCTTCCAGACGAGTGTTGATGATAAGGGTGGAGGGAAATAACGCTTCTGTGATCCCGGCTTAGTTATGTGTTTCCCCGGACTGGCACTTTCCGCACAATAGTATAGGGGCCCGAACCTGGTGGTAGCGCTCCAGGAGGCTGCCCTGTCATTTGGTGAAAAATATCAGGCCAGTCGTAGTGCCGTGTACGCGCACGGGGTGCGTCCCTGCGGCTGGTTCTGGTGGGGCATACCGAGGCCACTGGATCCTACCCCCTTGTAATCACTTGGGGGATGGTGCTGGGAATGGTCCCGGGGTAGACTGGAGCCGGAGTTCTGGGGGGGGTGATGCCCATCTGCCAGCCAAACCTACCTAACTATGACTAAAATCAAAGAAAATAAACGTAAGTTCGATGAAACAAAACCGCACAGGACAATGACAAATGCCCCCCACAAACTCAGACTTGCTAGTGTGAATGTTGGTAGTTTGAATCTGCGTGCGAATGAAGTGGCTGAGATGTGTGAGAGGAGGCGAGTGGACGTCTGCTGTACCCAGGAAACACTCTGGAAGAGGCATGGGGTACAGTGGATTGTTGGAAGGAGGAAAAGATATAGGATATACTGGATGGGTGTGGAGACTGATAAAGCGAAAGGAGGAGTGGGTGTTCTGGTGGCTGAAGAGCTGGCGGAAAGTGTGTGCTTCAGATTACGAGAGTTAGTGAAAGGCTGATTGTTTTGAAGTTGAAAGTTGGTGAAAGAATTCTGAATGTGATATCTGCATATGCCCCACAGGCTGGTTTACAGAAAGAGATAAAAGAGGACTTCTGGAATGACACCGTCAGTGTCATTTCAGGCCTCTCGGAGAACGAAATAACTATCGTGGGGGGGACCTCAATGGTCATGTGGGAGCATCTGCAGATGGATACGAGGGGGTACATGGAGGAATTGGTTACGGAAGGAGAAATCTAGAAGGCGAATATATATTGGGAGTCCTGCGTTGCACTCAACATGGTTGTGTGTAACACAAAGTTCAAGAAAAGACAGAGCCACCTGATCACATATAACTCTGGGGTCTCCAGTAGCCAGATAGATTACTTCTTGGTTAACAGGAAAGACTGGAAACTAGTTCGAGATGTAAAGGTCATCCCGAGCGAAGAATGTATCCCCCAGCATAAGCTACTTGTGTGCGACATGAGCTTATACAGAGATCCTAAGCGCAAGAAGGTTTACATACCCAAAAGGAAAGTGTGGCTGCTGAAGGACAAGGAAGTTAGGGATAGGTTTCATAATGAACTGGAGGAAATGAATAGAAATAAGGAAGCTAGGCCTAACGATGTAAATAGCCAATGGAACTTTCTTAAGCATAGCCTTATCGCTGCCACTGACAAAGTCTGTGGGAAAACAAAGGGTCACCCCAGGAATAAGACCTCTTGGTGGTGGAACGATGAGGTAGAACATGCTGTGAAAGAGAAATGGAGATGCTTCAAAGCATGGAAGAAAGGAGGCAGCAGGGAGGAATACCAGGCAGCTAAACGAACTGCCAAAAGAGTTATTTACAATGCTAAAAATCGCATTAAGGACCTGGTCCTCGAACAAGTGTGTAACACTGACAATCCCAATGGGATCTTCAACCTAGCTAGGCGAGTTAAAAATGACAGTAGGGATATTATAGGTGAACAGTGTGTTAGAGATGATAATGGGAAGATTGTGTATGCAGAAAATGAAATCAGAGAAGCATGGAAGGTACACTATGAACGATTGCTAAATGTAGAGTTTGAATGGGATAAGGAACAGCTTAGTATCGAAAAACCAATATCTGGGCCCCCTCCTTTGATAGCACCAGCTGTAGTGAGCGATGCAATCAATAAAATGAAGGACGGTAAAGCTCCAGGTTGCTCCGACATTGTCGCTGAGATGATAAAAGCCTCAGGGGAGATTGGTGTAAACTTAGTCACTGAGTTGATAAACACCATTATTAAAGATGAGAAAATCCCAGAGGATTGGCTCAAAAGTGTAATAGTAAATATATACAAAGGAAAAGGGGATGCGCTAGATAGAGGAAATTATAGGGGCCTGAAAATGCTTGACCAGATCATGAAGGTCTGTGAGAGAGTCCTTGAGGGTTTGATCAGGCAAAGCATCTCTATTGATGATATGCAGTTTGGTTTTATGCCAGGACGTGGTACAACCGATGCTATCTTCATAGTCAGGCAGATACAGGAAAGATACTTACTAAAAGGCAGGGATCTTTACTTTGTGTTTGTGGACCTGGAGAAGGCCTTTGATAGGGTACCTAGAGATGTTGTGCAGTGGGCTATGAGGAAACTTGGTGTGGAAGAGTGGCTGGTGCGTGTGATAATGAAGATGTATGAGGATTCGCGAAGTTCGGTGAGGGTGAAGGGTGTACTGAGTGATGAGTTCGCAGTCCGTGTTGGAGTCCATCAGGGTTCAGTGTTAAGCCCCCTCCTCTTTATTATGGTCTTGGAGGCGCTGTCTAGAGTTTTTAGAGGCGGACTCCCGTTGGAACTGTTTTATGCAGACAATTTAGTCCTAATAGCTGACAGTATGCAGGATGCTGAGGCCAAATTCAGAGAGTGGAGAGAGGGCATGGCGAGCAAGGGTTTAAGAGTCAATATTAACAAAACCAAGGTTATGCATTGTAGATTGAGACGAGGCAATGTGGAAAAGAGCGGTGCATACCCATGTGCAGTGTGTGGAAAGGGAGTGGGCGTTAACTCAATTCAATGTAGCATCTGTCGATGTTGGGTACACCATGGGAGTAAGCGCTGTAGTAGAATAAAGGGGCCCCTGCCGAAGGATAAGTCAGAAATAGAGAAATTTGAGTGCGTAGTGTGCAAAGGCGAGCTTGTGTTAAGTGATGATCCTGTGGCTGTGAATTTTGGAAATGAGTCTTTGGAGCTGGTGAACAAGTTTTGTTACCTAGGAGATACCATATCTGCCGGTGGTGGGGCCGAGGCTGCCACTGTTGCTAGAATTAGGTGTGGCTGGGGGAAGTTCAGAGAATTGATGCCAATCCTGACCATGAAAAGAATGCCTCTCCCCCTGAAGGGAAAGGTGTATGCCTCATGTGTTAGAAGTGCAATGACGTATGCCTCAGAAACATGGGCCGTTAAAGTAGAGGATGTCAACAGAATGGAGCGTAATGAGATGAGAATGGTGAGATGGATGTGTGGGGCCAGGCTACAGGATAGAATAACAAATGTTGAGCTGAGGAGACGTTTAGGTATAAAGAGTATTAGCGAGGTGATGCGTACAAGTAGACTGGGATGGTATGGACATGTGGAGAGAATGGATGAACAAAATTGGGTGAAAAAATGCAGGTCTGTGATTGTGGAGGGAGCTGCACCAAGGGGTGGACCGAGGAAGACCTGGGATCGGACTATACGCGCCGATCTCAAATCCAAGAACTTGACAAGTGAAGCAGCCCTTAACAGGGTTGCCTGGAACACCGCCATTAGGACAAGAGACTGAAACTGCACTGATGTGTGGAACACTCAGTCTTAAAATTTTATGTATGTATGTATGTATGTACACACTGCAATATAGATAATGAAAGATGCTTTAAAGGTTATAAAACGAACAATCTTTATGAAAATATTCCAACAGACGTTTTCATTTCATTGACAAACAGCAGTACATCAATTAACATCAACACCCGATATTAACACTGAAATTCAAATCCTGGCTTAATTTATATAAGTTACAGGGGCGAAGTTACTGGTAAAATGGAATAGCTTCGGACAATTCTGGATAACATGTCATGAGTCACAGTAACAGGAAAATGTCTCGATATTATGGAAAAACTAATGTGTACGCAGTTTTTCTTTTCCTTTTTTAAATACAAAGCTTTTTTCCCATTCATATATTTTTTTTCATAACATTTTATCCACAAATGTTTGAACCATTCCGCCCTGTCCATAGTTCGTCCATTTTATGTAGCATGCATAAACACCAATCAATAAAGGAGTCACCACACTATGCTCTATTCACTCAGTTTTAGTATAGTATTTGCAAGCATATAACATATACTGTACTCTTTTTAGGCATTATTAATTAAAAGTTAATGTGCTTTACAGTTCTTATGTCCTTCAAAATAAAATTGTAATAATATTGTAAATTCATGTCAATTTTCCTGTATTAATGTTTATATTTAATCCAGTCTTAACACCAAATTGGCCCAGTTTGATGCCCTTTCCTTCTCCTTCATTCCTGTCTTACAGCCAATTTTTTTTTAGTTTGATGCCTTGCTTTTAAAGAATGAGATACTGCTAAAGTCTGTAATCCTAGATAAACCCATCAATGTTGGTGGTAATTACTACAGCACAGTATTACCATATTCCTAGACAGTATAGGCCTACACTAGTTGTTGTAATTGTTAGGAGAGTACAGTACTTAACACCTTCTGTACCGGTGATGTTTTTTTTTTATTTTAATTTAGCTATACAGTATTTAATGATTTTGTGCAGTTTATGGAGGATCTGTAGTACTGTAATAAAAAGGGTTGTTGTTGTTGTTGTTGTTCCCCAAGCTGCCTGGCTGAACAGCCCCAAGGCCCCGAGCAAGGCCAAGGCCATAACC
Source organism: Paralithodes platypus (assembly GCA_032716605.1). Taxonomy (NCBI): domain Eukaryota; kingdom Metazoa; phylum Arthropoda; class Malacostraca; order Decapoda; family Lithodidae; genus Paralithodes; species Paralithodes platypus. Next base: position 27,394,417 of record CM064528.1, read on the forward strand.
GAGCGCCCCCACAGAACCCTCCCCGCCGACCACAATAAAGCCTGGGTGACCGAAGCCACTCCATGGCGGGGAGCTGAGGAGGGTGCGGAAACGCCCGGGAAACCAAAGCCCCACCCAGGGCCCTGTGTCCCTCAGCAATTATGAAGAGAAAGTTGAGGGGCAAGGGAAAAATGTGACGCTTTGGCTTCCAATCTTGGTAGATTGGGAGGTCAATCCACGTTAGAGACGCCGTCACTTGAGATCTAGAAAATATATAAGTTAAAGGAACAGTCAGAGTAAGCTATGGGTATGGCAGAGATTGCTCAGTTCTCACTCTGATAGACCAGCCCATCACCACTGGGTTAAGTAAGATAGTTCAAAAGCTTTGTAATTCTTGGAGGCTCTTTTTAAACTGAATAAAAATGTCTAATATTAGCCAGAATAGAGTTAAAAGGACGGCGCCAGTACAGAAGGGGTAAAAAGAATGTCTAATACCTTTCATATCAATTACAAGAACTACCATATCATATTAACTGGTTACGAAAATGTCAAATAACTAGGATAACGGTCCATAGTGTGATAACTCCTTAGCGCTATAGGTGGTTGTTTTGGATCACTTCATTGACCACACTGGGTTTCAAGACAGAGTTAATCTTTCCAGTACCCGGGCCGCATTTCTTTATCATTCTGGCTAACATCAGAAGATTTACACGGCTTAAGGGGACAAGGACTGCTTTTTTGGCCTATAAATTCATTCATTCATAAATTCTTAGTTGCCTAACTAAACATCCCTCAAACTTAGAAAAACATCCCCTTAAGATAAATGTGTACATTTTTCGGTAGAAAAATGTCCCGGCCGAAGGCCGATTCCTCTTACAATTACAGGCTCGCTATCGCTCGCCAGGAAAAAATCGACACCTAAATGGCACGATAGGTCTTAAAATTTATAACAAAATGAAACGAAAGGTCTTAAAATCGCCAAACAAATGGGCCGAATGTCTAAAAATCTAAAAAATAATGGGACTAAACACGAGGGAGAAAGGGGACCAGAAAAATTACTGTCTCCCCTTAAAGCTATCTGGTGCGAGGGTGGTCTGTTTGAACCCTCCCTGTTTCACTTCATTTGTTTCGAGATTTTAAGATATTTCACCGTATTAGTTTGGCGATTATAAGACGCTTCACCCCATTCAAGTGTTGATATTTTTTCTGGCCAAGTGATAGTGAGCCTGCAATTTTTAGTCAGCGAACTAGTTTTTTTGTCTTTTTCGTTTATTCTGGGGGCAAGCTAAATTTACATTGCACAAAGATGGCAAAAAACAATGAAAACCCTATACAATAATTCTATTAATCTTTTGACTCTCACAGGTCTTTGTGGAGCTGTACAAAATAGTCTACCGATAGCCAGGATAGAATATAAAAACAGCATCAATGTACTGAAAAGGTTAACTAGAAAACCATTCCTCTAGCTGAAAATATGCTACAGCCTCCCTACGGTAATGTACTGGTCTAAATAATGTAATTCTATTTTCAAGAAGAGAGCGTTGATAAATATTGTTGACTTAAGGGAGCCCACCTCGCTTTTTTTCTCTTTCTCTCCCTCTCTTTGGCTTGTATCCATTCGGCCCCATTCAGCCAACTGTTTTTAGATATTTACCACCATGCAGGTGTCAATATTTTCCTGGTGAGCGGTAGCGAGCCAGCATATATATATTTTTGTTTTGAGAGCAAGCTAAATTTGTACATTTTTCGATAGAAAAATGTCTCCGACGAAGCCGGATTTCTCAATACAGTACAATGCTGCCTCGCTATCGCTCGCCAGGAAGATATCGACACCTGGATGGGGATAAACGTCTTAAAACAGTTGGCTGAATGGGGCCGAATGGATACAGGCCAGAGAAAAAAAAAAAAAAAAGGATAGAAAGAGAAAAAAAGAAGGTGACCCCCCTAAACTAATTGTTGAAACAAGAGTAGTGATAAGTACACCAAGAGGATAAAGAGGTGTATACAGTACTGCTCTATAATAGTCCTTTATTAGTTTGATTAAGGGGAGGTTTTTAGATGACTCCTTAGACCTCCAGCAAGCTTATAATTACACCCCCTAGACCCCTTTCAAGATCAATTTGTAAATTTTTTGGTGGAAAAATGTCCCGGTCGATGGCCGGTTCCTCTTAAATTACAGACTCGCTATTGCTCACCAGGAAAAATTGACACCTAAATGCCACGAAAGGTCTTAAAATTGACAATGGGGCGAAAAAAAAGTTCTTAACCCTTTCACGCACATGTGGACGCAGGGGTTTCCGTTTAGCAATCAGAAATATAATTTTCTCAATCTCATAATTACCTCTCCAACATTAGTGTTCTGCCCACAGCTAACTCAAAGACAACTGCAGAGGTTGAAATAACTAAACTAAAGGTTTCTAACACCCCTGATGGTCTCAAAGGCTTTTAAATAGCCCAGAAAGGGAGCAATTCGCGTCCTGTGCGTGAAAGGGTTAAAATCGCCAAACTAATGGGGCTAAACACAAGGGAGAAAGGGGTCCAGAAGAAAATCCCTCAAGTGGATATCTTTCCTTAATACTCAAGTCTCTCTTTAAATTAGGATCACCATCTGTCACAAACTTACATTCTCTACATATCATAGTTATAATGTTATAATGAAATATTCATACATCATAATAAGTTATGTGATTGCACTACTGTACTAAGATAAATAATTCAACTGCAACATTACTGAGAGTTAAATATCATGACACATACTGTAGGTGTACTGCATACTGTAGTGAGACTAGAGCCCTTTTGTGCCACTTCAGTCTGTAACATTTTTCAGAAACTATAAATAAATCATATACAGTACTTAGTACACTATACTGTGCATGAAAAAGTAATAAAAAATACTTATATATTAATTATCAATGTATTTTTGCAAGGATCCTTCATATTTACACTCATAAGGTAGCTTTAAATCTATCTATTTTTTTTTTTTTATCCATTTTCTCAAAAGCTCCCACCTATTTACACTATTCTTAGCATCCGTAAACTATATACAGTAACTATTTGTTTACAGACAGGGCCTATTTGCCACAAGAGGTCTCCACAGTCTCACTACATGATTATCTTTCTCTCTCATAGGCCAGTATTCATAGATAAACCTAATCATTGGCAGTGGTAATTACTGTAATTTTGCTATATCCCTAGCCAATCAATATAATACACTAGTTGTTGCACTTGCATTGACACCACTGTAACAATGTTCCAATGTTCCAGTACTTCACATTAAAATTACAACTAGTGTATCATATTGACTTCCAAGGATTACGGAAAAACTATGGTAATTACCACTGACAATGATGGGATTGGTTTAAGAATACAGCCCATAGTCAGCTGCCTAGTCAAGATCAATAGACTTGGGATTAGATACTCATATCTTAAAGAGCCAACACTGTATCTATAATGCCAGCAATATTCCAATCACATTACAAATAAGTATAATAGCTTAAAACTGCCTCATCATTCAAGGCATGGGCAAGATATGATGTGGTAACAATAAGATATTACGACACTATATTTCGTCTATTATGGCGAGTCTAGAAATCTAGACTCTACCCCCAACCTCTCATAACTCAAAGGTAGCTTGATCAAATAAGTTGATATTTCTACCATATGGGAAGATCCTACCAGCAAATTGTTTAAAAGTTTACTGACTGTTTGTACCAGCCCTCCCTAATTTATAAGAGGCTAGGGGTCATAATTTTAAGACTTACCATAATAAATATACTAGTCTGGTATGGACCTTACCATATCATAACTTGTGACTGCTTTGAGTATCCAGAGGCTTTTGCCCAGTTGGCTACTGACAAATAGTTATATTATAGGTGAGTATCCAGACCCTGTTGTGTGAACACTGTCAGCAAAGGGATAGGGAAACAGATAAGATTTTTTCACTTGAAGAAAGCACTTGATAGTTTGCTTTGGGTATGTTACAAACCATTGTTACTCATCAAAAAATAATGTAATGGGTTGAACTACTATATCCAAAGAAAAACTGCTAAAAAATAACTTAAGTACTGTTCTACTGTCAATAAAATACAACTAAGAAAAGTTAACTATTCCTTCTCAAAGTGAGGGATGTTTGCATCCTACGAAGTTGATAAATGATTGATAAAGTATCTCCATGCAATAGAAAATGGCACAAACAATCATTGTTTATATGATGAACTAAGCCTGAACTAAAGGTGCCTTTGTTTATCAGCTATCACATGGCAAAATGCTGGTACAGTAAAATAATACCCCTACTCTTTCTGAAATTTGCCAAGAATGGATGACCAAGAAAGATACATGGAAATACAGTACAGTGAGTGGAGCTAATAGTGGTGGTAGATAACAAATAATAGAGAGAAGAATGTGGAAAAACATATTAAAAAAAATACATATTTTAATAATGCATCACTTAGCTCTACTCCCACTAGTTCTGTATATTTTGATAGAACTAAACTTAAAGATGCCCTTAAATTCCTCCTTTTCAATACTTATGTTAGATTCGGGCCTTACATTTTCAAACAAATATTAGGAATTCCTATGGGTGGAAATGCTAGCCCTTTAATTGCAGACTTATTCTTGCTTGCTTTAGAATTTAAATATATAAAAGACTTAGTTGACAGTAGCAAGAAAAATAAAATCCCAGAAAAATTAGCACTTGCTAAATTGTTAAGTAATAATAGTAGATATATTGATGATATTCTCGGTTGCAATTTGTTAAATTTTAATCAAGTTGCTAAACTTATTTACCCTAATTCTATTCCCCTCACGCAATGTAACGTAAATTATAAAGTTGAAAATTTTCTTGATATAAATATAGAGATTGTTAATGAACAGTGCATACTTAAAGTATATCACAAAGTTGATGATTTTAATTTTAACGTAATAAACTTTCCTTTCCCTAGTACAGTAGTAATATCGATAGTAAAATAACTTATAATTGTTTTTATTCCCAGTTAATAAGATTTTGTAAAATCTGCACTAAAGTAGATGACTTTTGGGCTAGAGCTAGGTTATTATACAGACTCTTAGTGGACAGAGGTTTTGAGGCAAGTAAATTGTTCCATAAATTTAATCTTTTTAGGGTCAATTATTATGACTGTATTTAAAATTTGACATCAATAATTTTAATCAAGCATTTTTAACTTGAAGTTTCTTGTATAACCTCTGCTTACTTTTTGTCTGTATATATTGTTTTTTGTCTGTATTTAATGTTTATCTTTTTCTTTTTATATTATTAACCCGGGAACTGCTGGGAGACTCTTAAGAGTTCCCCCGGCGGACTGCGGGGAGACTCTTATGAGTGAGTGAAAAACAAAATCAACTTTTGACATCGAAAAAAAAAAAAAAAAAAAAAAATATTTTTTTATTTTTTTATTTTTTTTTTGGCCCCTGGGCCATGCAAAATCTCAGTCCTCTACCTCCCCTCCTTCCCCACTTTCCTCCTCTCCTTCAGTTATCACCTATTTTCCCTGTTATTCCCTTATTCTGAGGTATATTTTCGTGCTAACATTAGCGAGTTGCAAGCAGGGTGTTGTCATCACTGATGACAAGCGAGTGCAAGAGAGAGAGAGAGAGTATCGATCGACTGTGTCTCAGTGGCCTTGGGGGAAATTGGCGGGAAAGTAGCTTGCCTCACCCATACATTATACAACTCGCGGGCTATATCTCCGATTTTGACCATCCAAACGCTGTTTTCACTCGTTTTATTGTTGTTTCAGGTTAATACCTTTATAATCAACCCATAATAGGCGCATATGGATAAGTATTAATGCTATTAATGGCACAATGAATATTTTAGTGACGGAAACACCTCAAATACGTCAGCACAGGGGGACGTTTCCAATTACCCCCATGCGCACTTCAGAGGTTAATATTAATATTGATGATATTTTTTAAATTTATTGTTCTTGTTAAAAGAGTACTCTTTGTTTAAATCTGTTGTTACTTCATATTTTGCAATTATTTGTCTTTATATTATATGTATTCATTGTCGATAGTATCAATTGCTTACTTTTGCAATTTCCTTAGTTTATTTGTGCTATAAATGTAGGTTATTTGTAGGGTAGTTATTGATAGGGGTCACTTGAGGCATGCTATGCTTACAGGTACCTACCCGATAGCACTATCGTTAGTGAGTGCTGTACTGTATTTTATATATTATTTTGTAATAGTATAGATAGCGTTGTTTCCACATAGCGATTTTGATAATTTAATTTGACTTTATATTGTCCTTGTCCCAGTTTTGGTTTGTTTAGTTTGCAAGTTTTACATTTTAATTTAATGTAGTGGTTGGTAGTGGTAATGTAGGTAATGTAGTGGTAGTGTAGTTGCTGCACGGGTATATGAAGCATAGTCAGACATAGTAGTCTGGAGATATAGGGCCATCATTTAGTGGGGGCTTCACAAGAGAAATCCAGATATCGATGAAGAGGATGAGGATAATTAAAGATTCATACTTCTAAAAATTTCTGCATATCTGGAAAGAGTCACCCCTCGATTAGTAGAAAGGAAATGTGTTAAAATGTAATTTCAAAACATGAGGAGGGGCTTCACTTGGCTAGTGGAGGCTATTTACAACAATGTACAGTTGTGAGCACTAATAGTGATGCAACCATGTAAATCTGTATCAAACACAGATAGAACAATACTATGTTTTATTCTATCTATCTATCTATTGCCTGACGCCGTGATCCCCGAAGGGATGGCCACGAACGATCCGCCCCCATGCACCTCTGTCCCCAGTCAGCCGACACCCCTCCTCCTAACTAGCACCGCCTTCATTCATATACTTCCTCACTCCATCCTTCCACCTCTCCCTCTCTGTCCTTCCACCTCGCTCTCGTACACCATCTTAGTCATTCTCTCGCTTTCCATAAGTTCCATATAGCCGAACCATCTCAAGTTGTTCCTTTTCACACTTTCCAGCACATCTACCTCCACACCACACCTCCTTCTTACTTCCTCATTCGTCTGTCTATGTTTTATTATATCCTATATATACTATGCTCTTTTATATTATTATGTTTTCTCCACTAACCAACTTTACTTCTAAACTCGATTAATGAAATTAACAAACACATGTGGCAGTCCGGGGATTCGAACCCAGGACGCTCACACCGAAAATCAACACACTTATGCATTGCACCACGAAGATGCTTCAGAACTTGCCCTTAAATGTTCAAAGATTCAAATATATAATTATTAGTGCTCATAACTGGGGGGGGGGGGGGGATAGGGCCTGAAGGGTAGTTGTAGTGCATGGAAAGATAATAGTCATGAAAAGATAATAGTACTGATGAAGATGAACAGTCAAACGTAGCCCCCTTTTATGTCTAGGAGAAACCCTATCTTACAATTTATCAGCTATCAAAATGGATCTATTGGATGAACACTTGATATTATTATGTTCCTTCCACAACCAACCATACTCCTAAAATCGATTAATGAAATTTACAAACACATGTGGCAATCCGTGGACTCGAACCCAGGATGCTCACACCGAAAATCAACACCTTATACATCGCACCATGAAGACAGTTAAAGGTTGGTGGACACTGCCTACGATTTATTATGCAACTTCGAATCCTGCATATCAATCTAAGCATGTACACACATCCCAACTGCAACTCACGTAGGCTATGCATATGTGAATGGAAAGAGCAATTAATGGGGCCTTAACCACTTAGGGAAGTCCTCTCGATAAATTACTCCTGAACCAATATCAATTATTATGTTCCTTCCAACAACCAACCATACTCCTAAAATCGATTAATGAAATTTACAAACACATGTGGCAATCCGTGGACTCAAACCTAGGATGCTCACACCGAAAATCAACACCTTATACATCGCACCACGAAGACAGTTAAAGGTTGGTGGACACTGCCTACGATTTATTATGCAACTTCGAATCCTGCATATCAATCTAAGCATGTACACACATCCCAACTGCAACTCACGTAGGCTATGCATATGTGAATGGAAAGAGCAATTAATGGGTACAAGATGCTGCCTTTAGGACATACGACTGTAACAGCAATTTGTATGGATCACTCGATCTTTAACTTCTTCATTACGATAACACCATTTTATATATATTCTGGCGGATAGATGATTAGATGATCCATTCATATGCAGACGACTCTACTTTACACCACTCAAATAGTTTTCCAGAACACCCCAGCCAGCAGTCCCTCAACAGTAAACGTAATGAAGCCATAAAATGCTTATCTTCTGATCTAGCTACTACAGTATTTCCAATTGGGGTAGAGAAAACCTTGTTACATTTAATGCTTCCAAAACTCAATTTATCTATCTTACTACCCGTCACGAACCTCCAGAGGACTATCCCTTATTCTTCAACAATACAAAAATCAACCCTTCATCTTCCCTCAATGTTCTCGGTGTCTCTTTTTCTTCTGCTCTCACTTGGAAAGACCATATTACCAGTCTCACTAAGGCAGCCTCCCAGAAGCTGGATGTGCTCAACCGCCTCAAGGGGTTCTTTACCCCTGCGCAGCTACTTGCTCTGTACAGGGGCACAATGCTTCCTTGTATTGAGTATTGTTCACATGTGTAGGGGAGGATCCTCTCACACCGCACTCCTAGATAAAGTAGAAAGGAAAGCCTTTCGTATCATTAACTCGCATCCACTCACCAATTCTCTGCAATCTCTCTCTTCGCCGCAATTGTTGCAACTCTCTCACTATTCTATCGCTACTACAATAATCAGTGTTCCTCGGAGCTTTCCCAGTGTATACCACCTCCTCTACGTAGGGTACGTAGTACCCACCTTGCAACACAATCCCACCCCTACTGTGCAACTCTCCAACCCAAGAGTGAAATGCTATTCTCAGACTTTCTTCTATTCAACTGCTGAGCTCTGGAACTCTCTCCCGGAACCAGTCTTTCCCTCTTCTCATGACTTAAATTGCTTCAAATTCCATGTGTCCAGGCATTTTAGTTCGAACGTCCCTTGATTTCGGCCCTGTCACTCTTTGAAGTCTGGGGGAGGCACTCGCTGCAGGCAGTTATGCCTTTTGTCTCCCTCATTCACATAGAAAAAACAAAAAAAGGTTAGGAAGTGCCAGTGCGAGCCAAAATTAATAATCTATCTACCTATCTATTGCCAGATGCTTTGATTCCCTGAAGGGGTGATCACGAATGAATCACCTGTATATTCCGAGGCATATGTTAGATCCTCTAGTTTGTTTTTGAGGTAGGGTTGCTAGCCCAACCGGTCAAATATTTGTTATGCCAATGATTTATTGAGATAATTTCTAAGCTGAATACAATCATTCAACATTACTTAGAATATAAATGAAAAAAACATCATAGTGAAGGGGTTAAAGTGTATGTATGTATCCGCTGACAATATATTACATGAACAACTGGCTTAATACCAGCATTATCTGGAAAGAATAGCAGTAAAGTGAAGCTTTTATACATTTCATTGTAATGGTTCCTGGACAACTCAACAGGTTGACAATATAACCCAGCAGGTTTCATCCAAAGCCAAATAAACGATTAAACAATTAAACTAATACCAATAAATAGTCATTACCTAATCTTAACTAACAGAATAAGTAATGGACTTAAGGCTGAAACAGGCCTTCTTATGGATCACTCCGTCTTTAACACTTTGGCTGTGGGCATATTTCCGCCATATTAGGGCTCATTCAGGCACTCCTGATTGATTAGGCAAGTGTCTGAATTAAATTAATGTATTCAGCCAAAAACTAGAAGAAAATGGCTTCAAAATGACACCAAAACAAGCTTTGTAGTTCGCGGGCTTCACCGGCAGTGCTACCATAGACATTCGCTAAAATGAGCAATTATCGCTTGTCACGGGTCAGACCGTGACTGTGATTATATACTATAGGGTTAGCTATATTTCTCGAGCGCGGGAAAAATTGGGGAGGCGGGAACAGCTGTAGAGAAAGGGAGAGGCGAGGGGTGGAGGCACAGGCATAGGCCTGTGTACCGCTAGGCACCTCGCGTACATGTGTGCGTGTGTGCGTTCTTGCTTGTGAGCGGGGGTAGGCCGCCGTTACGCGTACATGTGTGTGTGCGTTCATGTTGTAGGCGTGGTCATAGGGAGTGTCCAGTCTTTTCATTGGCACCAAATTCAAAATGTGATGGGGGAGGGGAAAACCGAGGTTATAAAGGGGGCAGGAATGCCCAGGACAGGCCTTATTCTCCTCCTGCCCGACCCCAACGAGATAGTCCAATTTTGTTGTGCCCGCGATGAATGGGTCGGCAGGGCTGCGAGGGCACCTCGTGCCCTAATTCAACCATAATCAGGTGAGTCCAATTCAGTTAGACAAGTGTCAACGTTGATTGAGATATCCAGAGTGATGTGTGGTGGTGAGAGTGATGTATGGTGGTGTGCTTGTGTGCGTTGGCCAGTCACCAGGACTGAGCCAGACCGTGCACATGGCCAAGGTTGTGACGCCGACCGAATTAGCTTAATGCTATGGCCGAGAATGGCAGGTGTAAGCATGACCCCACAGAGGGCTTGCTAAAGGCTAGGGATGCCCAGGGCGACATTGTTCTCCTGCGGCGATATCCCACTGATTTAGCTATGCACGTGGCCAGGGGTGTGTGTGGATGTGTGCGGGTGTGGTGAGTGACGCCGTAACGCTTAACCCCACAGAGGGTGAGGTTACCGCTAGAGGATTGTCGGCTTGAAGGTCTTGTCGTACTGCCCGTTTTGAGACCCTTTGATTAGGCAACTCTCATTAGTCTAGCGAGTCACGTGTGTGGATGTGTGCGGATGTGTGAGTGACGCCGTAACGCTTAACCCCACAGAGGGTGAGGTTACCGCTAGAGGATAGTCGGCTTGAAGGGCTTGTCGTACTGCCCGTTTTGAGACCCTTTGATTAGGCAACTCTCATTAGTCTAGCGAGTCACGTGTGTGTGGATGTGTGCGGATGTGTGAGTGACGCCGTAGCATCTTAACCCCACAGAGGGTGATGGTTAACGCTAGAGGAGTGTCGGCTTGAAGGACTTGTCGCACTGCCGCTTTGAGACCCTTTAATTAGGCAACTCTCATTAGTCTAGCGAGTCACGTAACTGAGGAGGTGAGAGAGAGAGAGAGTGATGAGTGTGATTGACGGGTACTGTGAGTGTGGGAAAATCTCGTACCTTATTCGATCATGCGGTCATTTGCTGGGCGACGATATCACAGTAGACTAAAGGGTTGGTTGATGTGAGATTTCGTGTGACAAGCAGTAATCAGTATAATGATTTGGGGTAATCTTAGGGGTAGTTATAATACTGGGTAATTGTATTTAGGTAAGTGGATTAGATAAGTGGGTTAGATTGAGTGGCTGAGTGTGTGAATGAAACTGTCTCTTTGATAAATGCAATTTCAGTGTCGCTATTCAATAAAACAATTTTAGTAGGAATGTTTGTTTCTTTAATTCTTACTAACTTTAAGAATATAATTATTATCAATATATACCTATCATTACAATAAATCCGTGTACTCTATTATCCCGCAAGCTGGGAACTGCAATTTTCTTTTCAAATATATTACTGCATCGAGTCAGTATAGATATAAATGTATAGCATGTTCTGGGACTTTTGTTGCCATAATTTCACAAGGGATATTTGTCTAATTTTGATCTAAAGTAACGACACTATCAATTATAGGTTTATTTCCTAGATAATGGGCAAGTGTTACAGTAACCTATTAGTCTTATGATCTATTACAATTGGCGATCTGGACAGGATTACTATTACAATTGGCACCGGGCATGATCTATTACATCGCTAATGTTGCGCTACATTTGCCTTTGGCAGCACTGTATATCTCGCGGGAGTATGGCTCATACTCCTCAATGCCGCGGCCGGCTGGCTGGAGGAAGGACGTGTGAAATGTCGCATTCCCGCTCCCTCGCACTCGATTCTACAAGCTTTAACCCTTGTCTAGCGGGGTGTTTTGGGCTCATTTGGGCATATTCAGGCCCTCCTGAATGATCAATCAAGTATCTGCATGAAAAGAAATGTATTCAGCAAAAAAATAGGCGCTAAAAGCTTCAAAATGAGACCAGAACGAGCTACGTAGCACTCGTGGTTCTCTTGCAGTGGTGCCACGAACATGGGAGTTAAGCGTATAGCGGTATATTTTTCCCAGCTATGCTCACTACTGGCTACACTGCCGGCCTCTCGAGAACACAGGGAACATGGGTTAATGGGCGGCGGTAAGCCCTGGAAGTCAGCTGTCTGGCCCACTGTGCTCCCGGCCATTTGCACTCGATTTTAACCCTTTAAAAGCCTTAATAATGCTCCTAACTTGCTGCAAATTGGTGCAAAGTCGAGCGCCGCCAATAAGGGGTTAAGAGGCTTTAACCTATAAACGGCGAGCAGGGTGTATTGAACACCACTGTTCTGGGCGACGATATTAAGCTCCATTCATGCCTATAATCGTCATTTTACAATAAATATCGTTATTACTTATTCATATGCGCCTATTTTACCTTCACTATGATGATAGTAACCTGTATCAACAATAAAACAAGTGGAAATATAATTTTTCTGGTCAAAATCGTGAATAAACATGGAACAGCCCATTCATGAAATGTGGAGAAATGTGATGCAACTCCTCCCCTTGCAAGGCCTCAAGCTTGACTGACTCATTCACCCCACCATCTAGCTCTGCCAACACACTCGCTCGGCACATAAGCATACTCTCCAACCAGTTTGCTAATGTTAGCACAAAAATATACCAACGAATTAGGGAATAACAGGGAAAATAGGTGATAATTGGAGGGGGGAGGGGAAAGGGGGGAAGGAGGGGATGTGGAGGAGTGATATAAGGTACAGGCTATAGGGGAAAAAAAAAAAAAAAAAAAAAAAAAAAAAAAAAAAAGTAAAAGTGCTACTGGGGCCGTTTAAAATGTTTTTTAGGCCTTCCCTCTTAAGAGCTTTGTCGCCGTTGCCCAGTAAAACTTCTTAAGAGCTTTTCCGCCGTTCCCAGGTTAAAAGCCTGTAAATTGCTGTAAATTGCCATGGCGTTCCGGAACTTCTCCCGCAGCCAATGGGTTAAGCCATATACAGTATTGCATTGTCTCTATCAGGGTTTAATAGGTGGAATGAGATGTGCCTCAACTCCCAGAGCCTGGCTGCTAATATTCCCGCCAACCAACCTATCTGGGGGAACAGGCGCGCAAATGCCTTCTTTATACATCTTGTAGCTTCATACATACTAAACATACAATAATCAACCAAATATCATGATCACATACCTTCATTCACCTTGAGAATGGTCAAAACTCCATGGTTCTACGTTGCTTTGTTTGATGTTTATCGCTGCCAGAGCCTCAAGCAACAAATCCACTCCTTGAGTGTACGTGCGTATATACGTGTGGAACTAAAAATCAATCAATAATTGTGTGTGTGAGTGTGTGTGTTGATCACATGGCCCAGTCAAAGGTCTTACACCCTCTCTCTGACCGAGTTACTCATTGCATCCCGGGTTGTGAGGCACGATGCTATCATGTATGAGATAAGGGGGTTAGGGAGATGGTTGGGGTTGCTTGTGGGTGGGGGAGATGGTGGGGAGAAGTAGGGAGAGGCTTGCGAGAGTAAGGCTAGAGATGGAGCTTAGTTCATCACAAGGCCAATAGGGCCACGATTGTACGTTAGAAAATTTGATTGCTTGGCACGAAACATGCCGACGCCTTTTGGAGTTACCTGGTGTGCTGCCCATTAACGCCATATAGCGTCACCTGGGGGGCTGCCCATTAACCCTATTAACGCCATATAGCGTCACCTGGGGTACTGCCCATTGCCATATGGGGTTAACCCGAGAAGCATGTTATTCTGTATTCATGTATTGGAAAGTGGCGCCTGTGCGAATAAATTCGGACAAAATTTGTTATAATTACCATATAAAACAATATTATATCTCCATGCACCTATTATACATTTATAATGAACATGAGAACATTGAAGAACCAGAAAAGAGGTTTATAAGGCAAATATTAAGTCAAACCATATATTTATGGCGGGAGTGGGTAAGGCAGACGAGAGACAGAGAGGCCAACATCCTCTCTCTACCACCTCTCCCCTGACACTGGTCTCACTCTGCTCAGTCTGAGTGATCTCTTGAGCACGTCAGAGGGAAGAGGGAGAGTGGGAGTCACCATCATTCATGTGGGAGGAAAGATGGGAGGGAAATAGAGGGAAATATTCAATAATTGATGAGGGGAGAAGTGCATGGAGAAAGATGGGGAAGGAGAGGGAGGTGGGACACATGTACAGTAGGGTCTCACATAAAACGAGTTTATGGTCGATAAACGAGGGCATTTTATGCGATTTCGTTTTATGTGAACACAGCATTTTGGTGGCCCAATATCGTCAATGTTCACTGGAAGCGTAAATTTCCGTCAGGAGCGTACGATATTTCGTACGTTTTGTACGATATTTCGGCGTTTTATATGAAAGCGTACGATATTTCGGCGCTCTATATGAAAACTCCTCGGATTTGCCCAACTTTGGCGGCGGACTCGTTTTATGTGATCACATTCGTTCTGATTGAAAATTAAATATTAATATTTTAGGTCGGTCGTTTTAATCGAGACTCGTTTTATGCGAACACGTTTTATGCGGGACCCTACTGTACTGTACTGTATACAGAAAGCAGGTGGTGGTAGACGGTAAACATACCACCGAATCACATATTGCTTCAATTTCACTGACTGTGGGGCATTTTGGGGGCTTATTTTCTTGGGCATATCACACTTCAGGTTGGCTACAAGAAGTTTGTGGCTGTAGCACTAATTGCGGTAATTTTCACACTTAAACCCATCATTACTCTTTAACGAGAAGGAAATAAGTAGAAATAAGCTAAGGGTAATATGAATGGACCAATATCCAACACTTTGAGAGTTACATTTGGCCGCATTTCAGAAGGGGGTGATTTTTGCCAGAAACTATATTTGACAAGAGGCAGTGGCAAAATCAATACACATAGTTTTCGGGTTAAAGATGTATGTATGCACGCATGTATGTTTATCACTGGTTGAGATCTACTGGTTGAAATAGTGTACTGGGCGAATTGTCCGGCCAGCCATTATAATAGATGAAGTTCTCCTTCATAATAGTGTCAACTGTCATTGATTTATGACAAAGTTTGCAGAGGTACAGAAAAGTGGAAGAGGGGTACAAAACTATACATGGAGGAAGTATAGGGTAGACTAGCCTAAATATATACCACAGTCCAATTACTATAGTACGCGATATCGATTAAACATTAGCAGTTCGGATTAATACACTTGGTGTATACCTTAACTATCGAATAGTTAGATAAATTTAATGTCAAATGTACCTTACATATTGTACATTTTTATAAGGTCATAATGTACATCAATTATTATATTGTAAATTTTTATACTACTGTATCTATCTATCTATTGCTGGACGCCGTGATTCCCGTGATTCCACGAACAAAATGCCCCCATGCACCTTTGTCCCCAGTCAGTCGACACCCCTCCTCCCATCCAGCAACTCTTTTGCTCATTTACTTCTTAACTCCATCTTTCCACTTACCCTCGGTCTACCTCTTCCTCTGTCCTTCCACCTCACTCTCGTACACTCTCTTAGTAATTTTCTCGCTTCCTATACAGTACGTTCTACATGGCCGAACCATCTCTAGGTGTTCCTCTTCACACTTTCCAGCACATCTACATCCACACCACACCTCTCGCGTACTTCCTCATTCGTCTGTCTATCCCTCCATGTAACTCCGCACGCACTTCTCAAGTAACTCATTTCCACCCCTCTCACTCTTGGCTAGTGAGTAACTTTTGTAAATAGTATTTATTGATTATTGATTTATTGTGTGCGGTACTAATTGGAGCACAACATATGAATTGGCTAGTCTACCGTATATAGTAAAATGCTAATATATTTGGGAAGTGACCAACTATGGTTGTTGTTGTTGTTCCCCAAGCTGTCTGGCCGAACAGCCCCAAGGCCCCGAGCAAGGCCAAGGCCATAACTGAGCGCCCCCACAGAACCCTCCCTGCCGACCACAATAAAGCCTGTGTGACCGAAGCCACTCCATGGCGGGGAGCTGAGGAGGGTGACAGAAACGCCCGGGAAACCAAAGCCCCACCCAGGGCCCTGTGCCCCTCAGCAATTATGAAGAGAAAGCTGAGGGGCAAAGGAAAAAATGTGATGCTTTGGCTTCCAATCTTGGTAGATTGGGAGGTCAATCCACGGAAGAGACACCGTCACTTGAGATCTAGAAAATATATAAGTAAAAGGAACAGTCAGAGTAAGCTATGGGCATTGCAGAGATCACTCAGTTCTCACTCTGATAGACCAGCCTATCACCCCATGACTAGAACCCAATCCTCTCAGCATCAGCTAGGAAAGGCCCTAGAAAGCCGCCTTTGGCGGGGGGATAGATCCCCTATTTCAACCCCTTTCGGGGTTGGGCACCCGCCCACCAACTATGGTTAATCCTTTCAGCATGATAAACACCATTTTTATAACATTCTGGATAACATTAGACAATTTTGTTCTATTATCAAGGATCAGTGGGAGTCAAAGAGTTAATACCCCATAAATTGAAAGAAGCCTATTTTTAGTTAGTTTTTTCCAGCTGATGGTAAATTACCATGTTTAATCAGCTATCACAAAGATTTTGCTGTGAAATATTATATTAATAATGAAAATTTGGCATAAATATGACATATTAGCTTCATGATTTAATATTAAGGGGAGGCAGTTGTTTTTTTGAGTCCTCCTCCTCCCTCATTAGTTTGGCGATATTCAGACCTTTTGCCCCATTTCTTTGCCACTATTAACTCGGCAACGGCGAGGGGGGGGTATTGAACTAGCTCCCCATGGGCGAGCATATTGGCTCCATTCAGGCCTATAATTGTTATTTTACGATAAATATCGTTATTACTTATTCATATGAGCCTATTTTACCTTCACTATGAAGATAGTAACCTGTAACAACAATAAAACAAGTGAAAATGTAATTTTTCTGGTCAAAATTGCGAATATAGATGGACCAGCCCATTCATGAATTATGGAGAAAATTGCGGCAACCCCTCCCTCCACGAGGCCTCAAGCCACACTGAGCCTACTCATACATACACTCGGTTGTGTAACACACCCGCTAGGCACGTAAGCACATCCCCCACACAGTTTGCTAATGTTAGCACAAAAATATACCAACGAATTAGGGAATAACAGGGAAAATAGGTGATAATTGAAGGGGGAGGGGAAAGGGAGGAAGGAGGGGATGTGGAGGAGTGATATGAGGTATAGGGGAAAAAAAAAAAAAAAAAAAATTGTTTAGTGCTACTGGGACTGTTTAAATGTTTTTTTAGGCCTCCCTCTTAAGAGCTTTTCCGCCGTCGCCCAGTAAAACCTCTTATGAGCTTTGCTGCCATTTATGGGTTAAGACCTTTCGTGCCAACTTAGGGGTCGATTTTTTGAGCCAAACCATTAAATTATGCTGCACAATACCGTCTGAGCTCCCTTAACCCGTTGAGCCCCGGCTAGTTATAATATTTTGTTCACCCCAGTCCCAAGCCATTTTCACTTCTTTTTTTTGTTTGCTAAAATGGAAGACAAGGATGAGCAATGAAAAAAAAAAAAAAAAAAAAAAAAATCACCTCGGATATTTTTTTTGGGGGGGGGGGGTTTGGAGCCTCAACAAAATTTGTTGAGCCAAAATGGAAGAGAATGGTGAGAAATGAAAAAAAACTAAAAAAAAACTCACCTCGGTCATTTGGGGGGCGGGGGGGGGGGGGGGGGGGGGCGAAAGTTCGTCTCCCCTGCATGACCACCCGCCCGGGAGCACTAGGGTAAAAACTGAGTATGGCATTGTACGGCATACATCCTAAGGAGTGTCTCACATAAATCTCAAGCCTCTAGCTCCCATACGACCGGAGTAATGAAGGTTCAAAGTGGCGGTGAACTAAGGGTGTAAAGTATCCCCACTAAGCCCACCACCACCGGCCGCGCGGCTGTCTTGGCCCGCTCACACCTACCGGCCCGGCTCCCACACACACTGATTGTAAGTTGAGGAAAGTTATATGTAGGTCTGATGTAAGAAAGTTCAGCTTCCCGTATAGAAGCATTGAGTGTTGGAATAAGTTGGATGGGGAGGTGGTGGGAGCAAGAAATATCCAAACTTTTAAAGCAAAATTAGATAAATGTAGAGAGAGAGACAGGACAACACGAGCTTAGGCTCAAATCCTGTATACTACAATTAGGTGAGTACCTCCCCCTCCTATTCTCCCGCCATTTCCTACCTTACGAGCCACGTAAATGATTTTAATATGCCGGACGCACGTGATGCGTCGCTGGGAGTTGGTGATAACAAACTGCCGACGCATCACGTGCGACGCTGGGTCTCAATGGGTTAAGTAACAACAGATCAGCTGCTAGAGGGATTCAATTTACCATAAGCTGAAATAAAATTGTATACCGTTAGCTAGGATAAATTGAAAATTCCGCCACTGTAATGAAGAGGATAACAATGATAAACTTCATTCAATATCCAAAGTGTGGTATGGAGGAGCGATAAATATAATGTTACTGTATTTATGAAGTATGGACTAGCAAGAAATATCTGTACATATTTGCATATTACTACGAGTTTTATAAATGAATAAAACAAAAAAGATAAAAGAGTATTTAAGATATACTTCCAGAAATATGTCCCAAAGAAACAGTTCCTCAAGTTATGTAGAGTTGCCAAAACAAGAACCTGGTACAAATACTGTACTGATGTGGACTGTCTGACAGGCTGGCAAACCAGAGCCTTGCCAGTTACTTGTTTTTTATATAATGACCAAAACTATACTACTTCATGCAAATGTTCCTGTAGTCCATCTTATGCCGATATCACACAAGCGCATTTTCCCTCACCATACATCGTCAACACTGGTCTGGCAGCTTATGAAGTCAACTTTTTAAATTATTCTGAAACTTATATTAACCCTTAACCGAAGTTGACCGTCATATGACGGGAGAGAATATAGGCCACCCCTGCGGTGCCCTTCATATGAAGGGCACCATTTTGAGTAAGTTATGATCTCTGAGAGAGAGTCCGCGCGTTGGGAGGACGATAGGTGGACTCTGACCGCTCGGCACCACCACTGGGCCGTGTCTGAGACCAACGCCGTCTCCCCACCATCGCCCGTCCTCGCGAGACAAGGAAAAAACTAAGGAAATTACCCTATTTTAGGGTATTTTCACCTCCGGTTACGCGATCGCTACAAGATAACCCGTGGTCGTACAAGGATGATTCAGGTGTCATTGGAAAGCTCTATTATCGCCCTTTCACGGATACATAATTGTCTTACGCTCTGGCTCTTGTTCATGCATGAAAAAGTGCATGGAATGTAGCTCGTTTTCGATAAATATACCCGCCCAGCAGCACGGTCATGTCAACAAACATGCCCGTCCTTAACCCTTCCCGCCCGGGCTCCCTGTCCTAAGGACATTGTTGAGATCCGGGCGATATGGCCGAAAAACGTCAACGCCTAGGCTACCGTATCTTTGTTATTTTAACTGGTAGAAAATTCCCACGCATGTCTAAACGTACTGTGGTTTCCAATCTGTAGACTGGCATTGAGTAGAGCTCTCTAAGTCAACTGATTCAGTTGTGATGACAATTTCCGTGGCGTGCATTTTTCCCGCAATTTTAGCAATGTGACACACTTTATAAGACTGAATCTGTCTTTGCCAACACACAACAACACAGCTCCGACGTCTGCTTGCTGCCAGAGGTGCGTGCGTCGCTTCCGACAGGCTTTGTTTACATACGTCGGACGCGCGGCTTTCAAAACAAGCTGAATAGGCTTTCAAGCTTACGGACTATATAAGGACACCCGGGGTCCTGCCCATCTGCCGCGGGGTCCTTATATAATGCTGCCCGGGCAGGAAGGGTTAAGGGGGTTCATCAACTAATGCGCTACAGTAGTTTCCAGTTCCAGTGCAGAAGATCCAAGAAATGGCTGACTATAAAAGTTCTTGCGCGATAACCCTTTTACACTCGATCTATATATTATTAATTTTACTCCAGACCCAAGACAACATTTCCCCGGTTTGCCACCCTGCTGTGTGTGTTTGACCATCATACCAGGAGCGCGTTCAGTCTACCCAAACGGGATAGCTCTACTGAACCTGATCGCCTCTGATTCGACGAATCACGTTTGTGATTGTTTGCAATCAGACGGCGATCACGCTAACACTCCCTGGAGGTGACTAGCGAAGCTATCATAACAGTAGGCCTAAATCTCACCTCGACATTATATTATCATAATTAAGCTTAATTAGCCTCCCTCCATGTTATTTAAGTGTCGCAATCTCAATTATAAGGTGGCACACCTATAAAAATCATAGTTATCATGACCATTTTGCTATATCTAACATAAAATAAGCAGCTTGGAGAGCAAGTCTCACAGCTACTTTGTCAGGCCTTCAGTGCGGTAAGCGTAGCCTAGTTGGTAACGACTTCGCTTTTAAATCCGTAAGCCTACTTGCAAGGGTTCGAGGTTCGACGAGTTAATGGTTTTTTTTGCAGTTTCTATTTAATTTGTATCATTATATATTGGTAATGTTACTATGCCAATGATGTAATGTAATGGGTTATAACTTGCTGTACAGGTTTTTGAGCGTTTGTCTATATTATTGATTGATTATTATGTTTTGTATGCGGTTTGTATTTCATTTTTATAGTTATATATCGGTAATGTTACAGTTGTTACTATGCCAATTGAATGATAGCCTATATTTTAACGGGTTATAGCCTAACTTGCTGTACAGGTTTTTCGGCGCTTGTCTATATTATTGATCGATTACTCTATTTACATTTCTTAAACAAAAAAATTATGAGGCATAATTGCATCAATGTACGATAGGTCAGTTAAGCTATGTTTAGTAAGGTAGCCTACCCATGCTATAGTTAAATTGTCAAAGGTAATCTAATGGTTAAAATATAATATTAATGAACCTTCCATTAATATATGGGCTAGGCTTATACATAGCCTATAGCCTACACATAGATCGTCAGGAAAAGAAAATATGCCTATACATAGCCTACACTGCTAGGAAGAGATAATATATATAGGCTACTATTTAATTCAGCCTCCACATAGGCTAAATCGTCAGGGAAAGAACAATAGTCTATATATAAACTATATAATTCAGCCTATTCATACATCCCCAGGAAAATAATATATACTTTTTAATTCCCCAATAGACTAACGGAGAATTGTTTGAGAATTACACTGGGAATAAAGAGCTACCTTTGCCAGATAACGACCGTAATAACTTTGTCAACATTTCCTGGTAAGATTATAAGATATAATAGCCTGATGGTAGCCTACCATCTGTCTTGAGCTTGAACAAGGATGCTGACTGTAGCTGACAGTGTGACTACCTTAGCCAATAGCCTATATTGATGGATAGTATTTATTTAAATGTATTGATTGAAATTAATAAACCGAAAAAGCACATGTTGCAGGGCCTAAAACCTTCGCAGACATCGCCAACAAAAATTTAATTTCGCGCTCACAGCCACTGACTAATCAGTGACGAGAATCAATGTTTGGCTATCAATGCTATAATGTGGAGGAAAATTAGAGTCAAACTGGAGAATGCTGTATCCAAAAGTGTACCAGTAAGGGAATATAAGGATAAAACAAAATTGAGGAAAAGAACTAACCCAGAATTGCCAATGAAAAGAAAGCTTTGGATATTGATTAGAAGAAAGAAACGATTGTGGGAAAGATTAAAATTGTTAAAAAAGAACAGGGGGTCTAGTATAGAAGCTAAAGAAGTGGATCTGGAACGCAGACAAATAAACAATAAAATAAGGTGGGAAACAAGGAGGGGGGTGAAGGAGAGGGAGAGAGAGATAGCTAGAAATGTGAAGGATAATCCAAAAATATTCTGGAAGTACATTCAGGAAAAGTTAACAAGAAGAGTAGGGATCCCAGAGCTGGTAGGGGGGTTGAATGGTGGGAGTAGAGCGGAAACTGATAAGGAGAAAGCAGAGGTGCTGGGGAAATACTTTGGGGGGGTACTAATAGTGGAGTCGGAGGATGCAGTGCCTACTATTCCCATCAAACAGGCACCGGCACTAGAACTAATAAGAGTTTTCCCATGCTAGAATAAGAAGGGCTATAGAAAAAATGAACAGAAGTAAGTCACCGGGACCGGATGGGATACACCCAAGAATCATAAAGGAAGGAGGGGAGATGTTAGTAGAGCCATTGAAAATGTTATTTGAGGTATCGTTTAATACAGGACAAATCCCGATGGACTGGAGAGAGGCGAACATAACAGCTATATTTAAGAAGGGAAAGAGAAATGACCCAGGGAATTATAGACCAGTCAGTTTGACAAGTGTTGTGTGTAAACTAATGGAAACGGTAATTAGAGAAGGAATAATGGAGCATATGAAGTCAAACCAACTTTTCAGTGGGAGACAGTTCGGATTCTTGCCGGGGAGGTCGACGGTACTACAGCTAATTAAGGTGGTAGATGATTGGATGCAAATTCTAGAAGATGGTGATGTAATAGACGTGGTATATTGCGATTTTATGAAGGCCTTCGATAAGGTCCCACATAAAAGGTTAATAGAGAAAGTTAGAAGCTATAATATAGGGGAGAAATGTGTGAAATGGATAGAAGCCTTCCTGAAAGATCGGAGACAGAGGGTACTGGTGAATGGAATAGGCTCAGGGTGGAGGGAAATTACAAGTGGGGTACCTCAGGGATCTGTGTTGGGACCACTGCTGTTCGTTATATTTATCAACGACTTACCTGAAGTTATAACTAATGGAAGTGAGGTATACCTGTATGCAGATGACACTAAGCTGTATAGAAGAGTGAGGAGTAAGGAAGATATGGGTTTGCTTCAAGGAGATGTGGAGGGCATGAAGGGATGGTCTGAGCATTGGTTAATGCCTTTTCATCCAAAAAAAATGCAAGTACAGTACATGCGGATTGGGACCAGCAAGATAGACAAGGTAGGATACAGTATGTATGAAGCGATGGAGGAAGTGAATGCAGAAAAGGATATATGAGTAGTGATAGACAATAAGTTAAATTTCTCAGAACATTTAGCGGAAAAGATAAACAAAGCCAATAGAATTGTAGGGCTGATAAGGAGGACATTTGTGTCACTTGACGAAGAAATCTTCAGGAATCTCTATACAGCGCTGGTTAGGCCGCACCTGGAATATGCAAACCAGGTGTGGGCTCCATATATGGTAAAGGATATAGAAGCAGTGGAGAAAGTGCAGAGGAGAGCTAGCAAGCTGGTACCAACGTTGAAGAACACGGGCTATGAGCAGAGGTTGAGGACACTGGGGCTTCCGACACTGGCATATAGGAGAAAGAGAGGGGATATGATAGAGACTTTTAAGATAGTGTCAGGAAAGTACGATGAGGATGTGTGTGAAGGTATCTTCTTGATGCGGGAGGGAACAAGAACGAGAGGACACTCTAAGAAAATTTACAAAGAAAGAAATAGGCTTGAGAAGGCAAAGAACTCATTTTGTGATAGAGTGGTAAATGAGTGGAACGCACTGCCCCAGTATGTAGTCGATTCCGAATCAATAAGGGAGCTTGAAAGTAATCTTGATAAAGCATGGGGAAGACAAGATTTGAAGTTTGATTATAAAACAAAAATACAGAATAGTAAAAATTTTGCATCTGCTACCGTCGCCGCCAACACCGTAGCAGTGCAAGTACTGGTACTGAGCTGGATACACAGGCATAGTTTGCCTTTTTCCAGAGGATCTACTGTAAGAAACTGTAAGAATCAATGTCGTTCACCCTGCGCGATCATAAACAGGATTGCTCAAACAGAAACATTATTGCCTGATAGGGTAGACTGAACACACTCCAGGTTAACCCCTCCTGCCCGGTTGTCATTTTAAAATGACACCGCGGCAGATGGGCAGGAGCCCGGGTGTCATTTTAAAGTCCGTAAGCTTGAAAGCCTATTAAACGTGGTTTGAAAGTCGTGCGTCGAACCGTATGTAAACAAGCCGGTCGGAGCGACGCGCACCTTCCAAAACAAGAAGGAGAAGTCCGACTTTTGTTGTTATTGTTTTGGAGAACAAGAACAAGTCTTTGTTATTGGCTGATATTGCTAACATCGCATCGAATCTCTCTCCACAGAAATCGTCATCACAACTGAACCAGTTGATCTAGAGAGCTCTACTCAATGCCAGTTTACAGATACGAAACAGGGCTACGTTTTGAGATGTGTGTGAATTCTCAAGCAGTTAAAATAACAAAGATAGGGCTAGCCTATTACAATGTTTTTCGGCCATATCCCCAGGGCTCTCAGTGCTGTCATTTAGAAGGCGAGCCTGGGGAGGAAGGGTTAAGGGGGATCACCGGCTTTTTTTATCTTTCTTTCCTTTCCTCTCTTTCCCTGGCTTGTATCCATTCGGCCCCATTCAGCCAACTGTTTTAAGACGTTTATCCCCATCCAGGTGTCGATTTCTTCCTGGCAAGCGATAGCGAGCCAGCATTGAATGGAAAAATCCGGCTTCGCCGGAGAAATTTTCTATCGAAAAATGTACAAATTTAGCTTGCTGTCAAAACAAAAATATATATATATATGCTGGCTCGCTACCGCTCGCCAGGAAAATGTTGACACCTGGATGTGGGTAAACGTCTTAAAACAGTAGGCTGAATGGGGCCGAATGGATACAAGCCAAAGAGAGAGGGAGAGAAAGAGAAAAAAGCGAGGTGGGCCCCCTTAATGAAGAGTATTAACTCCTTCAGACATATATGACGCTATCGAGTCATATGGCCGAGTGCGCCAAAAACTCAACTCATATGACGCTAGTGCGTCATATGGACTTATCTTCATGGCTCTCTAATAAGTTATATGACGCTAGTGCGTCATATGGAGCTCAGTAAGTCCGATAAGTTAGCTTACGATAAAACCGTTGGTGGCAACCTCAGCCACCTCCGATAATTCTAACGGCTGCAGTGTTGTTGTGAGTGTAGTGCGAGGCGGTGGCAAGGATACCGGGCTCCCGCCTCCTCGGACTTATTGGAACATAATATGTCGCAAGGAGTTAACCTTTTCATTTAGAGGATGCAAATTTGGTATATATTTTAGCTACCTTCTGATGGTTATACTGTATATATTTTTTGGAGAGCATGTTCTAGTTAGAGTTAATTGAGCCAGTCAATAACCCTTGGATACCTAGAGGTCCTTCCTAAGCTAAATAAAATAGCTTGCAGGTACAGACACTCCTCACTTAATGTTGTCTCATTTTAAGTTGTTTTGTTATTGCATTGTTCATCATTATTTAAGAAACAGAATGCACTGAAAGTGGCTATGATTCCTTAGTAAGTGGTTTATGAGAACAAACAATGACAAATTCCTTGGAAGATTTACAAAATGTTGCTCCAATTTATATATTTTTGAGGAACACAAATACAACTTTAAGTGAGGAATTACTGTAGCTTAAACACAAAAATTGTCATCATCTGATTGAAAAGGGATAATGTGAAAGAATTGTCTTACCCATTTCTATGAACATAATACTAAAGGGGGAATCACACCACAGCACTAGTATCAAAAATGTGTCTGAAGATAGATTAATTTAGGCAACATAATAATATAAAAAGTTGATCGCCAGAGCAATGTTGATAATAAAAGTTGAAGGAAAAAAACGCCTGTGTGATATCGGTGTAAAGGGTAAGATCTCACAATCACCTTCAAATAATAAACCTAGGTGGGTTATTCAGTTGTTACCCATTCATAGCAATTGCATAAGAAACATCAATAGTTCACTGATAATGTTGCTCATAAACTCTGTAATTTTAAGTTACTATTCATAAATATTGTAATTTAAAGTTCCTGTTCATAAACTTCATCATTTTAAGTTATTACCACTATCCCTCGGCAGTCCTCGTGCGTTTCAAACAACCTATGCAGTACTGGTAAAGTACTTTCGGTTTCATGTTGTAGAAATTTCGAGTTATGTCCCTCTCTCTAGATATCACAATTTAAGAACAAGATTGTTGGCGAACTATTGATTTTGGCTTTACTAGGTTCATGTTTTGGCAACTTTACCACTCACATACACGCACACAAACTTGTCGTTTCTTAATAATAAATATAATGTTTGTTTTTTGTTCAGTTTCACTAATTGTCAGCTCGCAATCACTGCCAGTAGTAAGCTTGTAGAAAATGTCATACTGCATTACACAGCTGTAAATAATTCATTTATTATAAAACAAAAATATATTTTGTTTTAGTGGCACTGAAGTATCTCAATGCATAAGCTGCATATGCCTTATTTCAAAGTTAATACACAGTGCAATACAGCAAAAGCAATCTAAAGTAGGTTCTATACTGAATGACCATCCAAGTTTGTTTTGATGCTGTAGCAATATACTGGATGTAGTCATGAGTATTATTAGTTCTCACCTATTAGAATCTGTATTGAACACAAACCAGATATATAATGCAATGCTTTATTATATCTAAGATGCTTCAGAACATAGCTTAAAAGGTTCAAAGAATCAAATGTGTGCAACCATATGAATTCTCACAATGTACCGTACGATTATAGGCTAAGGGCCATAGTTGTGAAGATGGGAAGCGAATACTTCTCCCCTTCCTTCCATTGATAATACCACACTGAAGGAGAGAATATGATCTTCACCAAGTTACGAATATGGCCCTAAGTGTCCTGGTGTTCTCAGTCACCATCTTTAGGCATCAGTATTTTACGGGTCAGAATCAGAGTCCATGTGCTCCAGAGATCCGTATTCCTGAAAAATAAGACAAAATTAAAATCTAGATAGATCTGCAAAGTAACAAGTAGTACCGTCCTCAAAATCAAGGATCACCTTGATATGAGAGGCACACAATTTCTCGCCGCAGCCTGCACAAACCAACACCACCCACTACACTACATGGCAGAACATCCACAGACACCAAGGAATATCAAAACAACACCTAAAACTTGTTATCATACACAAATACTGTCTTCACTCCCCCCTTGCCCACCCCAAGCCAGCCTCCAGAGAGAGAATGAGCTATTTTTCAACAGCCTACTGGGCTGCAGCCCTCATAAGGCTGGTCAAGCCAGCCTCCAGAAGCATATCCATACTCATATCACCCACCGATCCATCCAGTCACTCAAAGACAACACTCAGCTACATGCACGGCCCTCTTTAGTCCATCCCTCAGAAATCTTCCTTTCCCATGAGGATAGAGTCCACCTGGCTAGGGTGCGATGTGGGCACCATCCAGCCCTTCTGAGTTATCAGAAGAGGCTGGATGACTCCGACCAGGACACCTGTCCGGGTTGTAACGCAACACCGCACACTATCAAACACAGTATGGAAGACTGCATAACACACAACCACTTACGCCAACAACACAACACACACTCCTTGAGAACTTTGTGGGAAACTCCGGTCTCGGCCGTGGCCTTCCTCAGGAGCTTGGGGCTGTTCGGCCAGGCAGCCTAGTGAACGAGAACTACTACAGTACTACCGTTACTGCTATTATTGTTGATGTTCCTTATTTGATATCATATTTATATAATATATAAAATCTTATCTCTATGTCACACTCCTTGGTCATATTGACTAATTCCTTAAACGTGACGATAGTGCGTTGTTATGTGTGCGATTAGTTTGCTTGGGAACCAGATTAACTTGCTCATGTAGTGATGTACACCCTATGTGGTGGATTGTGTTCTTTTATATATAAATTATTATTTTACTTAACACTTTGGCGTGCCGATGACGTTATTTTCGTCATCCACTTCCCGACCGTAGCCGTTCCGATGACGTTATTTTCGTCATCAGCTTCCCAACCGTAGCCGTGCCGATGACGTTATTTTTGTCATGCACATAGAACGAAGCCATACACCTATTATATCATTCTTATTGTTATTGGCATTATAAATATATATATTATATATGTTTTTTTTCTAATTATTATTATCATTAAATATCATTTCTACTAATACTATTATTGTTACTATAATTATAAGCTATTATTATTGTATAGTTTTATATACAGTACATTAATATTTTGTTGTAAGGTATAGGCATATGAAAATATTTATATAAAATCAAGTTTTACTCGTAGAGAGCTGGTTCTTTGAAAATAACAATATGTAGTCATTGCCGATATACGAAATTAATATCTAAAAATGTATCGATCGTTAAATTATATGAAAATGGACCGTGAAGTGAAGCGAAAATATTTACCAGTCGGTTACGGCGGTCGATGGACAAAAAATATTCGGGACAAATAGAAGTTTTGATCGTACATTGGTCATATAGGTACCATTAGAAAGCTAATGAAAAATCCTAAATAGCGCTTGCCTACAGAATATTCATTGTCCCACATTTTATCGGTGAAAATGGGGAGGGAAAGTACCGGCGGACTGAATAGTTATCTTCACCTACGGTGAAATTCCACATATTATTTGTTTTGTTTATTTTGTTGATGAAATCTTACATAATAACCTTTCCTCTTGCCGTTCATAAAACAGAAAAAATCAAAAAAATAATTATTATGGGTGAAAACCAACTGAGAGTGAATATTTTGGTGCGGCAGGAATTCTATAAAAGCGAAAACTATCGTTATACATTTATTTCTATAAAATCCAATATTGATGATAAAATTTTCTAAAAACCGCCATCATGTTCAGCGGAAAAAATGGCTGTGATTAAGTATAAAAATAAAAATAAGTTATTTAGTAAGTTTAGGAAATATCTTGAAGTAAAGTGACAATTATCACAATTTGCAGCAGAAATATTTACGAATATTAATTTTACACGATACCCATTATAGATATACTATTTTTTGTTGATAGAAACAGGGTTGCATAGATTTCCCTCTATCTCGTGAAGTGTATCTAAATGCAGTTGGGGTGATATTTGTGGGTGAAAAACTAGCGATAAGATTATTATGTTGGCCGCGCCTAGAAGCTTTTTGGGCGGGAACAATCGACTTAACAAACATTTATACACATTCATACAACTTATAGGCCAATATGAACAAATGTGAGTTTAAATTTTAAGATGATTAAAGAAAATAAATATGTACACACACGTTCCACTTTCCCTCTTCTTCCTAGATATATCAGTGTTATATTCAGTGTACAATGCACATATTATTATCAAACAATCACACCTTAATATTTATAGAGTAAAATGAATGATATATGACCAAAAATATTGTCACAAAAGAAAATAACTGTAAACATTTATACAAGGTGACTATGAACGGTAACCAGCCCAAGCTGGAGTACTAGGGTGGGCAAGCGTTTTACTATACCGCGAGGCTCATTACTGGGTAGGTGGTAGGTGGGAGGTGGGAGGTGGGGAGCGTGGCTCACTTCCTAGGTAGGCGGGAGAGGGTAGGCCAGGCACGCGAAAGTGTTAAGTGTTGTTTCCACATAGCGATTTTGATTAGTTGTTTTGTCTTTTTACTGTGTTCGTATAAGTTTTGGTTTGTTTATTTTGCAAGTTTTACATTGTAATTCAGTCCCCTGGTCTGGACTTCATTCCACAATACCTCCCACTAATTCTTCTATGGTCTACCCATATGTTCACTACTTTCCACATCCATGTTATTTTGTGTTCTTTTATTTCATAAATTTGATTTTAGTAAGCGTTATTTCCACATAGCGATTTTGATAAATTATTTTACCTTTATCTTGTATCGTCCCAGTTTTGGTTTGTTTAGCTTGCAAGTTTTACATTTTAATAAACAATGCCAGCCAACTTGAGACCCACTACAAACTACAAATCCACTGCAACCCTCCTCACAAGCTGGGCAACCGAATACAGAAATGCCCCACTCCTCACCATAAACAACATCCCCTTAACACACACACACACACACACACACACACTCAAAATCCTAGGAGTAACAATGATACTCTAATGACCTTCAAACAACATATCACAAACATAAAATATAAACTGACACCCAGACTTAACGCCCTCAGGCCACTTGCCCACACAAAACTTGGACACAACAAAGAAACCACCACCACAGTATACAAACAATACATAAGATCAGTGATGGAATTAAAATTTAAAACTTGCAAACAAAGTCAAACCAAAACTGGGACAAAGACAATATAAAGTCAAAACAACATATCAAAATCGCTATGTGGAAACAACGCTTACTAAAATAAAATTTATGAAATGAAAGAACACAATCCACCACATAGGGTGTACATTACCGGTACTACATGAGCAAGTTAATCTGGTTCCCAAGCAAACTAATTGCACACATAACAACGCACTATCGTCACGTTCAGGGAATTAGTCAATTTGGGAAGTCCGGGACGTTCTGGCAAATATTACTAAACTCTGCATGAATAAAAGAAACTACAATTAGTGTTAAAATGTTATATTAAAATCAAATTTGCAACTTGACAAGACATTAACAATAGTACAAAATAAAAATTAATAAGATATATACCGGTATAATATTACAAAAAATACATATACAGTATAGCACTCACTAACGATAGTGCTATCGGGTATGTATCTGTAAGCATAGCATGCCTCAAGTGACCCCTATCAATAACTACCCTACAAATAACCTACATTTATCATACAAATAAACTAAGGAAATCGCAAAAGCAAGC
The DNA here is from genome assembly GCA_032716605.1 of Paralithodes platypus. Classification (NCBI taxonomy): domain Eukaryota; kingdom Metazoa; phylum Arthropoda; class Malacostraca; order Decapoda; family Lithodidae; genus Paralithodes; species Paralithodes platypus. The sequence continues at coordinate 27,425,091 of CM064528.1, forward strand.
AATTGATACTATCGACAATGAATAGATAAAATATAGACAAATAATTACAAAATATGAAATAGTAACAACAGATTTAAAAAAAAGAGTACTCTTTTAACAAGAACAATCAATTAAAAAAATCATCATCAATATTAATAATAGAAAAAGATAAACAATAAATACAAACAGACACAAAGTAAGCAGAGGTTATACAAGAAACTTCACATTAAAAATGCTTGATTAAAATCATTTATGTCAAATTTTAGAATACAGTCACCCTAAAAAGATTAAATTTATGTAACAATTTACTTGCCTCATAACCTCTGTCTACTAGGAAGGGAAGAGGATGTGTAGATCAGATTTTTACCCTGAATTGTGTTGTGGAGAAGTATCTGGAGAAGAAACAAAAGGTGTATGTTGCCTTTATGGACTTGGAGAAGGCCTATGACAGAGTGGATAGAGAAGGTTTGTGGAAAGTACTTAGAATATACGGAGTAGAGGGCAAGTTGCTGAAAGCAGTGAAGAGCATGTATGAGGGTGCAAAGGCGGCAGTACGTGTGGAGAGTGAGCAGAGCGAGTTCTTTGACCTGAATGTTGGTTTGAAACAGGGGTGTGTGATGTCCCCGTGGTTGTTTACTGTATATATGGATGGAGTCATGAAAGAAATACTATCAAGAGCAGTGGATGTTGGTGTATCGCTGAAAAGGGAGGGAATTGAGTGGAAGCTACCTATACTGCTGTTTGCGGATGATACAGTTCTGATGAGTGATAATGAATGGGAGTTGCAGGGTCTGGTAAATGAGCTTGGAACAGTGTGCGAAAAACGGAATTTGAAGGTAAATGCGGGGAAGAGCAAGGTTATGGTCTTCGAAAGTGGTGAAATCACAGAGTGTGAGGTGAAGCTGAACAGTCAGGCTATGGAGATCGTCAACTCTTTTAAGTATCTGGGCAGTGTGTTGAGTAAAGATGGGACTATGGATGAAGAAGTGCGGGAGAGGGTACAACAGGGGAAGAGGGTTGTAGGAACGCTAAAAGCAGTAACAAGAAATAGGGTGGTCAGTATGGAAGTGAAGAAGTCCTTGCATGACAGTGTGGTAATCCCGACACTGACTTACGGAAGCGAAGCATGGACGTTGGTTGAGAGACTCAGACCAAGAGTGAGAGCAGTGGAAATGAATTACTTAAAGAGTGCGTGCGGAGTTACATGGAGAGATACAGACTAATGAGGAAGTAAGGAGGTGTGGTGTGGAGGTAGATGTGCTGGAAAGTGTGAAAAGGAACAACTTGAGATGGTTCGGCCATATGGAACGTATGGAAAGCGAGAGAATGACTAAGAGGGTGTACGAGAGCGAGGTGGAGGGACAGAGAGGGAGAGGTAGACCGAATGAGAGGTGGAAGGATGGAGTGAGGAAGTACATGAACGAAGGCGGTGCTGTTTGGGGGGAGGGGCGTCGACTAACTGGGGACAGAGGTGCATGGGGACGGTTCGGTCGTGGCCACCCCTTCGGGGATCACGGCGTCAGGCAATAGATAACCTCTGTCTACTAAGAGTCTGTATGTCTACTAAGAGTCTGTCTCACCCCAGCTAGCCACAAACACACATACACCAATTATAAAAGAGCTAACTGGGAAGCATTCACAAATGAGACAGAACAACACTTCACAACTCTAAACAATACACCCATCACTAACATCAACAATGCTGTACACATACTCAATAAAACTATCCAAAATGCTGACAAGAAACACATTCCAAGAGGTAACAGAAAAAGACACAACCCCAACTTCACACCAGAAATTCAAAACCTCATCAGACAACGCGACATACTGAAACACTCCCCAGCACCCCACACACAAGACATCACACAACAAATTCAAGCACTCAACACCCAAACTAACAACAAAATACAAGAACAACAAAAACTAAATTGGAATAACTTTCCTACAAACACTTGATCACAAAACAAACCCCAAAAAACTCTACAAAACACTAAACAGCATCACACTTTCCAACAGCAACACAACACAATCACATGCTGCAATCACAACAACAGACTCTACTCCTTCATGTAAATAACAAGCAAACACGCTCATCAATCACTTCTCACATGTCAGCCACCTAAAACCTCACAAAGACGACCGACGTGTCATCCGACGTAAGAGACAATTCCCCACAGACCCTGACTATACACCCTTCACCAATCACCAGACAAAGCATATCATCAACAATCTCAAGCACTCACGCGCCTGTGGCCTAGACAACATAAGCAACATACACCTCAGACACCTGGGACCACAAGGCATACAAGCACTCACTAACATATCAAACTACAGCTATTCACACAACACAATACCAGACATTTGGAAGCATGGTATCATCATCACATTCCCCAAACCCAACAAAGACCCCACGCTACCCTCCTCGCACCGCCCCATCACACTCCTTTGCTCCCCCTCCAAAGTCATGGAATGCCTAGTATTACAACTAATTACACCTGACCTACCCCTAGCTCCAACACAACATGGCTTTAGGCCACTGCACTCCACAAACACTCTTCTCACAGACCTTACACAAAGAGCTTTCGACGGCATCAACTCAGCTAGACCACCACACAGATCACTATTAGCCACACTCGACATTAGTAAAGCCTTCGATGACATCCCCCGCCACAACCTAACAAACAAAATCTACAACACAAACATGCACAACAACACAAAAAGGTGGCTGGCCAACTTCCTAGTAGGCAGATGTGCACACGTATCTTTTGCCGGTCAGTCATCTAAAATCAGAAACTTTCCAAACGGAGTCCCACAAGGATCTGTCCTATCGCCCGCACTCTTCAATCTGTACATGCACGATATAACTACACCCAATACGCCCCAAATAAACTTAGCCTCCTATGCAGATGACATAACACTCACATGCACACACCATGACCCAAAAAGAGCAACAGATCTCCTTCAACCCTATCTCAACACACTACATGGCTGGTGCACTACAAACAGACTTAATCTAGCCCCAGCCAAATCCACCGCAACCCTGCTCACAAGTTGGACAGGAGAACACGAATACATCCCTCAACTCACCATAAACAACACACCGCTAACACATACACACACACACAAAATCCTAGGAGTAACATATGATACTCATATGACATTCAAACAGCACACCACAAACATTAAAAAGAACTGACACCCAGACTTAACGCCCTCAGGTCACTTGCTCACACAAAATTTGGACACAACAAAGAAACTACCACCACAGTATATAAACAATACATAAGATCAGTGATGGAATACGCAAGCCCAGCCTGGGCTTCTAACCTAGCTGAAACACATCATAAGACCTTACAGACTATTCAAAACAAAGCCCTGAAGATCATTACAGGCTGCACAGCTACTGCACCCACAGATCACCTACATCAAGAAACCAAAATCCTCAAAGTCAAAGACCATCTGGACATGAGAGGCACTCAATTCCTGGCAGCAGCCTCCACAAACCAAGACCACCCACTAAACTACATGGCAACACACCCACAGACACCAAGAAATATCAAAACAACACCCAGCACACGGTATCACACACAATTATTGTCCTCTCTCCCTCCCTGCCCACCCCGAACCAACTTCCAGAAGCACATCCATACTCATATCTCTCACCGATCCATCCACTCACTCACAGACAACACGCAGCTGCATGCACGACCTCCCGAAATCCATCCTTCCGAATCCTCCCTTCCTCGCGAGGACAGAGTCCACCTGGCCAGGCTGAGATGCGGACACCATCCAGCTCTCCTGAGCTATCAGAAGAGACTGGATGACTCCGTTGTCGACTCCTGCCCGGGATGTAACACAGCACCCCATACCATTAAACACATCATAGAAGACTGCATTTCACACAACCACTTACGCCAACAACACAATCTACACTCAATGAGAGCTCTGTGGGAAAGCCCGATCGTGGCCATGGCCTTCCTCAGGGACTCGGGGCTGTTCGGCCAGGCAGCTTAAGGAACAACAACAACAACTAAGAGTCTGTATAGTAACCTAGCTCTAGCCCAAAAGTCATCTACTTTAGTGCAAATTTTACAAAATCTTATTAACTGGGAATAAAAACAATTACAGTATAAGTTATCTTACTATCGATATTACTACTAGGGAAAGGAAAGTTTATTACATTAAAATTAAAATCATCAACTTTGTGATATACTTTTAAGTGTGCACTGTTCATTAACAATCTCTATATTTATATGCAAGCATTGCCTGGGCTTCTAACCTAGCTGAAACACATCACAAGACCTTGCAGACCATTGAAAACAAAGCCCTAAAAATCATCACAGGCTGCACAGCTCTACTACACCTACAGATCACCTACATCAAGAAACCAAAATCCTGAAAGTCAAAGACCACATGGACATGAGAGGCACTCAATTCCTGGCTGCAGGCTCCACACACCAATGCCATCCACTACACTACATGGTAACATACCCACACCCATCAAGGAGTATCAAAACAACACCCAGCACATAATATCACACACAAATACTGTTATCTCTCCCTCCTTGCCTACCCCAAACCAGCTTCCAGAAGCACATCCATACTCATATCTCTCGCCGTTCCATCCAATCACTCAAAGGCAACACGCAGATGAGTCCTCCCTTCCTCACGAGGATAGAGTCCACCTGGCCAGGCTGAGATGTGGGCACCATCCAGCTCTTCTGAACTATTAGAAGAGACTGGATGACTCCGTCGTCGACACCTGCCGCGGCAGGCTGCCCAGGATGCGACACAGCACCCCATACTATTATACACATCATAGAAGACTGCATTCCACACAATTACTTACACCAATTACATAATCTACACTCCTTGAGAACCCTGTGGGAAAGCCTGATCGCGGCCATGGCCTTCCTTATGGACTCGGGGCTGTTCGGCCAGGCAGCCTAGGGAACGACAACAACAACTTGAGAGCCAAGCCATGCACGCATTGCACGCTCATGACTTAACCCGGGACTAAGTCTGAGGTTCCCCTTCTCACTCCACAGCTGAGGAGGCTCAGGTTGATTCACAAGTCGAGTCATAGCTTAGGTCTCAAGCTTGTTTGTAGTGCGATTTGTAAATTTCCTCACACAATTATCCTCCCCCATACTCTCAACTTGTCCATATCTTCTCAATCTCCAGTTCACATTTTTTTCTTTTTAATTATTATTAGCCACATACAGTACTGCTGAAGAGAGTTGGCTATTTTGGTTGGTCTGCCGGATTTGGTGGTCAACCCAGCCCCGATCTGATATTTTTAATTGTCTACCTAAAGGGAGTATCAAATCTGTAATACAGTAAAAGTCCTGTAATCTGGAATGCAGCGTGCAGAGCAACTTCCAGGTCCCTATGACCTAAACAAAATATCCTACGGAAATTAATAAATTGAAAAAACATTACTAAAACATGGCGGTTTTGAGATTTCGGTTAAAAGCCAGTTTACCATATGAGAGGTTAAAATATGCATAAATCATAAGAAATATGCAAGTACATAATAGAATAGTTTTAATATTGGTAGTATCGATGTCTCAAAATTGAGAAAAAGTACACTGTAGGCGAAATGGCAGTTAGGCATAGGACTCACCTATGCTAGGCTAACTGATTTAATTTTTTTAATCAATTATGAATTAATGATGTTATAAGCATTTAAATGACAAACTCATAGAAAAGGATTACACAAATTTAACATTTAAAGCATCAGAAGTCAGTATTTCACACACACACACACACACACACACACACACACACACACACACACACTTAGTATCGATCGGTCTCAAGCGGGAGCCTAAACATGAGTCATCTCTATCGCTTTTATTTACATAATGAAATACCTGTACCATTAAAGTAAATAGCTTAACCATGTTTTAATATACAGTACATTAATATTTTTATGAGGAAATTATAATTCAAAACATTTATAGGAAAGGCCAAAGAAAACTTCATTTTTATTGAAGTTGGTAGATTGGCGGCCGGCATAGAGCAACACTAGAACAAGTACAAACTCGGTGTATTTACCTATTTGTTTACCTATTTGTAGTATACAGGAGTTGAGCTTTTTAGGCTCGTATTGTCCCGCTTCCTGAGTTACAATTATCTAACTTTGCCTTAAAAATATTAATGTTTTTTGCACACACAGCCCGTAGCCTAGTAGGTAGAGCTCTCGTCTCACACACGAGGGGTCGGGGGTTCAATCCCCGGCCGGGCGGAGACAAATTGGGCTTGTCTCCTTTCATGTGTTAGCCTCAGTTCACCTAGCTGTAAATAGGTACCTGGAATAAGTGGACGACGTTGTGACGTCCCATCTGGGGTTGGCAAAAATGGTACAAGGCGAGATGGGTATCATATGGTTCACCTAAGCTGATGGCTACCTAAGCCTTCGGGCGAGACGGTACCGTCTATAGTGAGAATGGTACCATACAGATCCACCCTAAGCCTTCGTTTCCGATGTCGCCAATTGGCTAAAATACAGACTACACACACATCCACAGCCATTCCAACAGTACATAAAACACTTAACATGCATTTCACGCAATACATTCCCAGTTAAGGAGGCGCGATAATAATGAGCTTAGCTCGCATTGCGTGGATTCCCCTTGACGAACAAGTAACTGAGTAACACCACTTCCTCTTCTAACTGATTCCATTTACTAAAGTATGTGTATATCATATATATATATGTGTATTTACCTAATTATAGTTTACAGGAGTTGAGCTAAGCTCGTGTTGTCCCGTCTCTCAGTCTACTTTTTATCAATTTTTTTCTTGAAAATATGGATGTTCCTTGCCCCTACCACCTCCTCCTCCAGCCCATTCCATTTGTCAATACATCTATAGGGGAAGCTAAACTTCCTGATATCGTTCATGCAGGTAGGTCTTTTTACTTTGTAGCTGTGGCCTCTAGTTATTCCTGTATCCATAATTAATATATCCTCGCTATCCAGCCTCTCCAGCCCCCGGGTGCATTTGTACATCATTATCATGTCTCCCCTCTCTCTCCTCTCTTTTAAACTCGGTAGATTTAATTTGTCTAGCCTCCCTTCATATGGCAGTTCTCTGAGACTTGGAACCAATCTAGTTACTGCTCTCTGGATTCTTTCTAACTTGTGAATATGCTTCTTTAGATGCGGGGACCACACCACTGCTGCATACTCCAATCTTGGTCTAATCATACTCTTCATAATTTTCGCTACCATGGTCTCATCCAAGTAGTTCAGAGCAACTTTCATATTCCCGGCCATTGCATACATTCCGCTAAAGAGCTTGTTAATATGTTTCTCTGGCGACAAATTATCTTGTATAATCAACCCTAAATCCTTTTCTTTTTCGGCCTTGCTAATTATATTATCTCCCATCTTGTACTCCCAATTTGGTCTATTCACACTTCTTCCCATATTTAACACATGGCATTTACTTATATTAAATTTCATTTTCCACTTGGTGCTCCATTCGTATATTTTATCTAAATCCCCTTGCAGCTCCTCACAACTACTTTTATTTGTTATTTGTCTCATAATTTTTACGTCGTCTGCAAACATTGACATGTAGGAATTTATGCCTATCGGCAGGTCATTCACGTACATAAGGAACATGAGAGGTACCAACACAGATCCCTGCGACACACCACTCTCAACTTTCCGCCACGATGAGTAAGTTCCTCTAATGTTGGTCCTCATTTCCCTATCTGTTAAATAGCTCTCCATCCATTTCAGCAAACTCCCCCTGACACATCCTAGCGTCTCAAGCTTAGATAACAATCTCTTATGTGGTACCTTATCGAATGCTTTGGAAAGGTCTAAGTAGACACAGTCCACCCATCCGCATCTTTCTTGGAGTACATCTATCACCCTACTGTAATAACATAGCAAACTGGTAACACAAGATGTCCCTTCTCTGAATCCAAATTGCTTTGGGGTTATTATCTTCTTTCTCTCCAACATTTTCATCCATCTCTTCCTAATTAGCTTTTCACAAATCTTGCATACAATACTAGTAAGTGAAACTGGTCTATAGTTTAGAGGGTCCTCAGGGTTTCCATTCTTGTATATCGGGATGATATTAGCTCTTTTCCATTCAACGGGAACCTGTCCTTTATCTAAGGAAGCTTGAATTATGTCCCTCACTGGCTCCACTAATTGCTCTGCACACTCCTTTAAAACCCAGGCAGACACTTCATCCGGTCCCATAGCTTTCCTTACTTCAAGTCCTCTCATCGCAGATAACAGCTCATCTCTAGTTATTTCAATCTTACTAAGACCACTCTCCAGTACTCCCGCCTGTGGTTCGTCAAAACCTTCCTCTCTAGTAAAAACTGACCCCAATTTGTTATTCATTACTCACACATGTCCGATACATTTTCATACGTCCTAGCATCAACTCTTAATTTAGTAATTTGTTTCTTTACCTTCAACTTACTGTTTATATATTTATAAAATAATCTAGGGTCACTTTCACATTTATTTACTATGTTCTTCTCATAGTTCATTTTAACTTGCCTAACTATGTTAACATATCTATTCCTCTCCTGTTTATATTTATTCCGATTACTCTCAGTGTTCCTTCTTCTTAATCTAGCCCAAGCTGCATCACGGCTACCCAAAGCTCTTTTGCATTTCAAATTAAACCAATCTTTCTGCTTAGTAAAATTTCCAGTTTTATATCTTGGGACAAACAGATTGGTTCCTACTCTATAAATTTCGAGGAATCTACTATATTTACCTTGTACGTCCTGTTCCTTAAAAATAAGATCCCAATCTACTCCCTCTAAATATCTTTTCAAGGATACATAATCAGCTTTACTATAATTTAATCTGTCATTTATGTAGCTATTGTCTAATCTATTGGCATTACTCGAGGTCAACTTCCATTTTAGTAATAGGTGATCACTTTTACCTACAGGACATAAATAGTTTATATCATATAAATGTGTATCACTCGGTGCGCGTTTGGACGTTTCGGCTCAGCAAGTTTCCCGATTTTTTTTTTCCCCTGTCATTTTTTTCACCATTAATTATCATGAAAAATTTCTGGATTCTAGAGCTTTCAGGACTATTGGGTTCTGCATTTTAGGATTTTTACTGTACTGTATAGTACTTCTGTTGAGTTTTCTCCCAGTCAGACACTCTACTGATGTTACCAACAATCATTACTTCACCAAAATTTCTGTTATCGAGCCTCTCTTTCAGTACTTGATTCTGAGCTTGATCACTCAATGAATCCCAAATTGTCTATCTCATCATTCTCACTTTCATGTGTAGTAAGTTGCGTAATTCATCATCATTTAGAGGCCGTGTCTAACTGCCACGCAACATTACACTCCTTAGTCCTTACACGTACACCATACTGTACAGGCTTCCCTTGCACAAAATAAGAGCCCCCTTCCATGGTTCATTATGTTCCCTCCGCCAACCGACTTTACTCCTAAACTCAATTAATGAAATCAACAAATACATGTGGCAGTCCAGGGATTCGAACCTAGGATGCTCACACCGAAATTCAGTGCATTTATCCATTGCGCTACGAAGACAGTTAAAGAATGGTGGACAAGCCTACGATTTATTATGAAGTTTCGAATCCTGCATATCAATCAGAGGTGAAAGTTTCCTAAATTTCTTCCAGACAATTCTCACTGTAGCAAAAAAAGTTACCTCTGCCCCTCCACCTGCACTTAGTATCAGTTGATAAGGCACTTCCATGTTTGTAACCCAATGGCCATTTTCCATCCTGATCTTTAGTATTGAAATGTTGGCTTACACATTCTGACATGGATAAGGCTTTCAAAATATAACTCTCTACTGAAAGGGTACTGGATAATACACACCTTAAAATGCTGGCACTGTGTGATGACGATGGTGGCTAGAGTCTTGATGCGCTGGTATGGGGCGGGTGATGACAGTAGGGCCTTAAGTAGCTCCAATCCTCCTTCCTCTTCCACTAGTGAGCAGTACTTCTCAGCTGAAAGGGTCCACAGGTTATTGATAATCTGTCTTGCAAATGATTCAATTTATAGCTTGCCAAATATCTTTATGAAAAACTGTGTAAAATCTGTGTACTTCTACAACATGAATGTAGTAATACTGTACTACTCATGCACTGTTAGAAATATATGATGGACTGGAGTGCACACAACCATGGTTGTCCTAGTACAGTATACGTGATGGCTTCCGATTCAAGACATCACAACTGCTTGATTGCTATCACTTGATGTAGCTAGCAATGCAAAAATGCTGAATCATCAAAAATTAAAAAACTCTCAATTCAGTTCTTGGCACTTTTCTGATGTTAACGGTAATTCTTGAATTAACAGTAATTAAGCGTCTAAAAACTAATGCCAATCCATATTTCTATGTACGTGGGGACACCCATCATCCACATTCTGTGGCTAATGTGTTGGTCAGAGAATGCAATCTTTGTTGGAAAGTGTATCGGGTCATTGACCAGTTACACTTTCTTTCATTACGTCAAAGTGGTTGACAATACAGCCGGGGGCGCCAGTAAGGACGTACGGCCCAGTATTGTAGTTGGAAGCAGTGTTTTGCTGCCAGCAATCTCATATGGTCCCTGGAGGTGGTATTGTGGTGTTGGAGCCAGGGACTCCCACATAACTGCTGCGATGCGGTTGGGGATAAACCTTTCCATTTCCACAACACCTTTTGGTGACCAGGGCTCAAATGTGCATGCATGTGTGTCATATGTGCATGTAACTAGGAAGTTGCATGTACTGCTGCTTGCCGATGATACAGTTCTGATGAGCGATAGTGAATGGGAGTTGCAAGGTCTGGTAAATATGTTTGGAAAAGTGTGAAAAACGGAATCTGAAGGTAAATGCGGGGAAGAGTAAGGTTATGGTCTTTGAAAGGGGTGGAGTCACAGACTATGAGATGAGGTTGAATGGTCAGGCTATGGAGAATGTCAGCTCATTTAAGTACAGTAAAACCCTGTCCATCCTGAAACCCAAGACTTCCGGACGAGCTTTCTGTTTCTGACATCAATTCAGTCACCCGGATGTGTCCAGATGGCATGGGAAAGATATCATCGAGTTCGGACAAGAACAATTTTTGATTTCAGACATATTATCCAACCTTTCGGACTGGTCAGGTTGGTTTGGGAAAAAAAAGGCATCAAGTTCGGACAGCACAACTTAATTTTGGACATACTGTACAGTAATCTCAAGCCAATCTGACTAGTTTGGTTGGCTGAAACAAAAAGGCATAAAATTCGGACCGCGCAGCATTGCGGGTAGGTTCCTTTTCCCGCCAGTCGTATTGTTTACATTAATTCGTGCAGTCCACCCCAAGCTCAGTGCTCAGATTTTGGATATCATCCATTTTCTTTGTGCATTTTTCGCCTCACCTATCCCACCAACAATGGACAGGCTTCCACAGAACCGGAGAGTGGCGAGAGGACTGGTGAGAAGACTGGTGTTGACTCGCCACCCCCACCTGCGGTACTGTGCCCTGTACTGTACAGTACGGACATCATTCATATTATCACCAACCCATCAATTTACTTACAAATAAACCTAATTAATGAAATCAATGAAACTAATTAATACATGTGGTACTCCAAGGATTCGTCTTAGACATCCAGTGTACATCTACTATTTTTATCTCTGACATCCGGACTTGTACGGTTCGCTGAATACTTATTCAGACTATGGCAGATCCAGACTTTTGGCACTTCCGGACAGGGTTCTTCCCAGATTAGTGCGGTTGGGCGGGGTTCTACTGTATTTGGGCAGTGTGTTGAGTAAAGATGGGAGTGTGGAAGAAGTGTGGGAGAGGTAGCAACAGGGAAAGAGGGTTGTAGGAATGCTGAAAGCAATAACAAGAAATAGGGTGGTCAGCATGGAAGTAAAGCAGTCCATGCATGATAGTGTGGTAATCCCGACATTAACATGCGGGAGTGAAGCATGGACGTTGTTGGAGAGACACAAAAAAGGAGTTAGAGGAGTGAAAACGAGCTATTTGAGAAGTGCATGCAAAATTACATGGAGGGATACAGGCGAATGAGGAAGTACGAGAGCGATGTGGTGTGGATGTAGATGTGCTGGAATGTGTGAAAAGGAACACCTTGAGATGGTTCGGCCATGTGGAATGTATGGGAAACGAGAGAATGACTAAGAGAGTGTATGAGCGTGAGGTGGAAGGACAGAGAGGGAGAGGTACCGAGGTGGAAGGATGGAGTTAAGAATTATATGCATGAAAGCCGTGCTGGATGGGAGGAGAGGCGTCAACTGACTGGGGACAGGTGCATGGGGGCGATTCGTTCATATCCACCTCTTTGGGGATCACGGCGTCTGGCAATAGATAGACAGATAGATTAATTTTTCCTTATAGATTTTTACCAGATCCTCTTCTAGAGTGTGTTCCTCGCCATGTTAACTTCAAGGGTGGTCTCTTGCCTTGGAACTTGATCATGTAATAATACTCTCCACCATAATAAATACCAGTAGTCCAAAATAATCTGATATAGTATTATCTACATCCCTTTTGTCGACATTACTGCCATTTAGAATGTTGCACAGACACCTAAGCCCTATGACCAATCAGGAACAAGAATCAATGGTTGGCTGCTTGATCATTATAATGATTGCATATAGCATTAATGAATGCACTCCTGTCAATGCCCATTATCAATGGGTGCAGAAGCATTTTTTTTTTTTTTTAATAAAATAGTTTAGCCAGACCACTGAGTTCCCTAAAAGAACTCTCATAGGGCTGGCCTGAAGGATTAGATCAAAATGGATAACTAATCAAGACAAGAGAGATAGGGAAGGGCAGGAGGTGAACAAATCTAGGAAGGTGAAGACATGCAGACATTTCTCGCCATTTCACCAGTTCAGCCGGACCACATGAGCTCCACATCAGAACTCTTATAGGGCAGGGCCGAAGGATGAGGCAAGAACTGCTACACTGCAGCACCAACCAAGAAGTGATCAAGGGCGAAGAATGAGAGATCAGCTCTAAGATAGAAAAAATCACAGCGAGATGCAAAAATATGCACTTCTGAGGAGAATCGAGTCAGCTCTGCCGCACCTGCGACCAAAGAGACAAATCAGGTCAGGGGCCAACAACCTAGCCAGGTCAGGGTGGCATATGATATAGGCCGTCCAAAGGACATCCGAATGAGACAGAATAAGAACAAAAGGGGAAAAACATAGAAAGAGGAATGAAAAACTATGCTTAATTAGTCAAGGCGACGACGAAAGATCGAGGGGAGAGGGAGGGAAATAACCATAAACCTCCCCCCCATCAAGCTACAGTCGCCGGCCCTGAAGCCCCCAAACCGCGACAAAGAGCATAGCATTAGGGGGTCCAGAAGTAGTAGGAGTATAGAGAGAGAACTAGTAATAAGAAAATTGTAAATACAGCATAAAATACAAATAAGAGCTGAGTGTTACGTAGATAGCGATAGAACAAGATGGGGATAGTTGGAATGAAAGAAGCTTCAAATTGGAGGGGCACAAACAACCACAAAGGGCAAAGGATTACAAGAGATGAAGTGAGGTGGAATATTGGATAGAAAGATGGTAAGTACAGTAACCTCTCGCTATTTCGGACTAATTGGAGGGACACCCAGTCCGAAATGTCCGATTATCCGAGATGTCCGAACTCCGGCTGTGTCCGATCTAAAAGAGGACAAAAAACCGACCTGAAAGAGAAAAATCCGAAGAATATCGAATAGTGAAACGGGAAACGGAAAACGGGAGCAAACTTCATGCATACATGACAACGTAATAAATGCGACCAAGAAAACGGAGGCTACCCTATTCATACCCTAGATTTAAATATATTTAAATAATAGCATATACAGTGCTGTATAGTATTTTATTTGGAACATTAAGTAATGGTGGACAGAAGAGGTAAGAATAGCTGTGGAAGAAAAGAAGAAAGCATATAGAGAGTGGTTGGGTAGTAGAGGGAATGAAGATTCCGAGAGACAGAAACGAGCGAGGTACGTGGAGAGTAAGGGGGTGGTGAAGAGAGTAGTGAAGGAAAGTAAGAGAAGAGTAGATGAGGAATTTGGAAGGAATCTGAGTGTAAAATGGAGGGAGAGTAAGAAACTGTTCTGGAAAGAAGTCAAGAAAGTTAGGGAAGGTAGCAAGGGAAACAGTAAGGTGTGAAAGATAAGAATGGGGAGAATGCTAGCCGAGAAGCAAGAGAGAGTCGAAAGATGGAGGGAGTACTTCAGTGAGTTGCTAAATGAAAGGAATGAAGAGCCAGCAAACATAGCTGGATATGGTATGGGAGGGAAGAAGAGAAGTAGTGGAGGAGGAGGTGGGGATCAGGAGGTCAGAAGTGTGGGAAGCCATGAAAAGAGTGAAGTTGGGGAAAGCACCAGGAACAGATGGAGTGTGTGGGGAAATGTTGAGGTATGGTGGTGAGATAGTGATAGAATGGGTATGGAAAATGTGCAAACTAGCATGGGAGAAGGGGAGTGCACCCGATGACTGGAAGACTGGCATAATAGTCCCCCTATATAAGGGCAAAGGGGAAAGAGGAGTGTGTGGTAACCACCGAGGAATATGTCTTCTAAGCGTAGTAGGGAAGGTATACAGTAGGGTAGTGATTGAGAGAGTGAGAGTGAGAACGGAGAAATGGATAGGCGACGAGCAGGGAGGTTTTAGGAAGGAAAGAGGATGTGTAGATCAGATTTTTACCCTGAATTGTGTTGTGGAGAAGTATCTGGAGAAGAAACAAAAGGTATATGTTGCCTTTATGGACTTGGAGAAGGCCTATGACAGAGTGGATAGAGAAGGTTTGTGGAAAGTACTTAGAATATACGGAGTAGAGGGCAAGTTGCTGAAAGCAGTGAAGAGCATGTATGAGGGTGCAAAGGCGGCAGTACGTGTGGAGAGTGAGCAGAGCGAGTTCTTTGACCTGAATGTTGGTTTGAAACAGGGGTGTGTGATGTCCCCGTGGTTGTTTACTGTATATATGGATGGAGTTATGAAAGAAATACTATCAAGAGCAGTGGATGTTGGTGTATCGCTGAAAAGGGAGGGAATTGAGTGGAAGCTACCTATACTGCTGTTTGCGGATGATACAGTTTTGATGAGTGATAATGAATGGGAGTTGCAGGGTCTGGTAAATGAGTTTGGAACAGTGTGCGAAAAACGGAATTTGAAGGTAAATACGGGGAAGAGCAAGGTTATGGTCTTCGAAAGGGGTGAAGTCACAGAGTGTGAGGTGAAGCTGAACGGTCAGGCTATGGAGATCGTCAACTCTTTTAAGTATCTGGGCAGTGTGTTGAGTAAAGATGGGACTATGGATGAAGAGGTGCGGGAGAGGGTACAACAGGGGAAGAGGGTTGTAGGAACACTAAAAGCAGTAACAAGAAATAGGGTGGTCAGTATGGAAGTGAAGAAGTCCTTGCATGACAGTGTGGTAATCCCGACACTGACTTACGGAAGCGAAGCATGGACGTTGGTTGAGAGACTCAGACCAAGAGTGAGAGCAGTGGAAATGAATTACTTAAGGAGTGCGTGCGGAGTTACATGGAGGGATAGACAGACTAATGAGGAAGTAAGAAGGAGGTGTGGTGTGGAGGTAGATGTGCTGGAAAGTGTGAAAAGGAACAACTTGAGATGGTTCGGCCATATGGAACGTATGGAAAGCGAGAGAATGACTAAGAGGGTGTACGAGAGCGAGGTGGAGGGACAGAGGGGGAGAGGTAGACCGAATATGAGGTGGAAGGATGGAGTGAGGAAGTACATGAACGAAGGCGGTGCTGGTTGGGGGGAGGGGCGTCGACTGACTGGGGACAGAGGTGCATGGGGGCGGTTCGTTCGTGGCCACCCCTTCGGGGATCACGGCGTCAGGCAATAGATAGATAGATAGATAGAAGTAAGGAATAACACTCACCCCTTCATTGATTGTTGTTGTAGATGTTGTTGTAGAAAGTACAGAAGTATAAGATAGACCGAAATATAGCCAAGACATAGCTACTTTTCACAGAAAATGGGGAACTATTGGGGCCTCAGGGCCCATACCAGTATCACAACCCACACACGCACACCTTCCCATGCAAAAGCCCACATTGCCTCCTGCACATCAACACACATCGCCTGCCGAACACCAACCTTTCGCACCCTACAAATCCACAAACCCTGCCGCACACCTCCCCAGACCCAGAAAACCCCCACATTAATCCCATCTATGGCCATTGACCACCCTACTGCTGTTGATCAAATACATTTGCAGGATGAACGTAGGATGCAACAAGCCTCCATATCAGGCTCCCCTCACCACTGCCACCTGCCCACCTACAACCGACCCGTAACTCCACCCCCCTGCAGGCCTCACCCACCCATACACCAAGCCCACTATCACCCACAACCACACTTAGTCCTGATGTGGCGGCGTCTACGCCGTGGGGCCACCTCCCGAGGCTGCCAACCGCGGATGGCTGCCGACCCTCCACAGCCGAAGACAAAATCAACGACCAGTGGAGGAAAACCGGATGCCGGCCGCGGGGAGCAGTTTCGGGAGCCAAACCGTCACAACCATCCCCTGCCCCCTCCCTGGGGGCACGGGTCCTTGGAGCGGCTTCGGTCGCGCCGGGAATTTCCACACCTCTCACACCACACACACACATCACACAGTTTTTCCTACACCGAGAAATGACTCTCCGGCTGTCATTTCTCGAAGACTTCTTCTAGCCGGAGACATTGAGAGCAACCCAGGACCCACGTTCACATACATATGTCCAACTTGCTCAAAACCCATCACTTCGAGTCGCCATACTAAGGGTTCAGTTCTCTGCAATTCATGTGGGAACTGGACCCACTTCACCTGCACAACACTTGCCTCCAAGAAACACTACACAAACACCTGGACCTGTTCCTCATGCCCCTCCCTCTCCCAGTCAAATCCCTCGCCTAAAACCCGTCCACCTCTCCTCCCCAACCCACCTAACCTTCCCATATCATCCACTCCCCCCCCTAAAACCCGTCCACCTCTCCTCCCTAACCCACCTAACCTTCCCATACCATCCACATCCTCAACTCAACACACCACACCCCATCCTAATCCATTCCAACCCCCATCTCCTGCTCCCCAATCCCCACCCCCACCTCACCCATCCCAACCCCCAGCCCCTCCCTCACCCCCACCCCCCCCATCACCCCCCCCCCCCCCCCCTCCTCCTGCAGCAGCACCCAACGTACATCGTGCACATAACATTAACATTCTTCAACTGAACATAGATGGCATCAACACAAAGAAACACGAACTCTCACACTTCATCAAACAACACAACATACACATTGCCATCTTACAAGAAACAAAACTCCGCACAACACAAAAAAACACCCACATTTCATAATTTCACCACCATCAGACAAGACCGGGCTGTCGGCGGGGGCGGTGGACTCATCACCCTGGTACACAAAGAAATATCATACATAGTAACCAGTGTACAAACCAAATCACTCCTCCCCCCAAATGATAACACAACAGAAATACAGTCAATTAAAATACGCACTGGCAACAACTCCAACATAACCATCATAAACACATACATCCCTCCCCAAACATCCCCTACAGTACCAAATGAATACAGACCACACTTACAACACATCACAAACACCCCACACACCCCACACATCATCCTGGGTGGTGACTTCAACGCCAAGACGTCGGCCTGGTTTGTCGACAACCCCGACACAGACAGAGGGCTGGTACTACAAAACCAAACCGATAACCTCATCATCCTTAACGACATCCATCAACATACCCATATTCCTCACCAAGCCCTCTATAACCCATCATCTCCAGACATCACCTTTTGCTCCCCAGAACTCGCCCCCACAACATCCTGGAGGGTGGTCAGAACCTTAGGCTCTGACCACCTCCCGATCATTATCACCACCAAAACCAGACTCACCCCAGCTAGCCACAAACACACATACACCAACTATAAAAGAGCTAACTGGGAAGCATTCACAAATGAGACAGAACAACACTTCACAACTCTAAACAGTACACCCATCACTAACATCAACAATGCTGTACACATACTCAATAAAACTATCCAAAACGCTGACAAGAAACACATTCCAAGAGGTAACAGAAAAAGACACAACCCCAACTTCACACCAGAAATTCAAAACCTCATCAGACAACGCGACATACTGAAACACTCCCCAGCACCCCACACACAAGACATCACACAACAAATTCAAGCACTCAACACCCAAACTAACAACAAAATACAAGAACAACAAAAACTAAATTGGAATAACTTCCTACAAACACTTGATCACAAAACAAACCCCAAAAAACTATACAAAACACTAAACAGCATCACACTTTCCAACAGCAACACAACACAATCACATGCTGCAATCACAACAACAGACTCTACTCCTTCATGTAAACAACAAGCAAACACTCTCATCAATCACTTTTCACATGTCAGCCACCTAAAACCTCACAAAGACGACCGACGTGTCATCCGACGTAAGAGACAATTCCCCACAGACCCTGACTATACACCCTTCACCAATCACCAGACAAAGCATATCATCAACAATCTCAAGCACTCACCCGCCTGTGGCCTAGACAACATAAGCAACATACACCTCAGACACCTGGGACCACAAGGCATACAAGCACTCACTAACATATCAAACTACAGCTATTCACACAACACAATACCAGACATTTGGAAGCATGGTATCATCATCACTTTCCCCAAACCCAACAAAGACCCCACGCTACCCTCCTCGCACCGCCCCATCACACTCCTTTGCTCCCCCTCCAAAGTCATGGAACGCCTAGTATTACAACTAATTACACCTGACCTACCCCTAGCTCCAACACAACATGGCTTTAGGCCACTGCACTCCACAAACACTCTTCTCACAGACCTTACACAAAGAGCTTTCGACGGCATCAATTCAGCTAGACCACCACACAGATCACTATTAGCCACACTCGACATTAGTAAAGCCTTCGATGCCATCCCCCGCCACAACCTAACAAACAAAATCTACAACACAAACATGCACAACAACACAAAACGGTGGCTGGCCAACTTCCTAGCAGGCAGATGTGCACACGTATCTTTTGCCGGTCAGTCATCTAAAATCAGAAACTTTCCAAACGGAGTCCCACAAGGATCCGTCCTATCGCCCGCACTCTTCAATCTGTACATGCACGATATAACTACACCCAATACGCCCCAAATAAACTTAGCCTCCTATGCAGATGACATAACACTCACATGCACACACCATGACCCAAAAAGAGCAACAGATCTCCTTCAACCCTATCTCAACACACTACATGGCTGGTGCACTACAAACAGACTTAATCTAGCCCCAGCCAAATCCACCGCAACCCTGCTCACAAGTTGGACAGGAGAACACGAATACATCCCTCAACTCACCATAAACAACACACCCCTAACACATACACACACACCCAAAATCCTAGGAGTAACATATGATACTCATATGACATTCAAACAGCACACCACAAACATTAAAAAGAAACTGACACCCAGACTTAACGCCCTCAGGTCACTTGCTCACACAAAATTTGGACACAACAAAGAAACTACCACCACAGTATATAAACAATACACAAGATCAGTGATGGAATACGCAAGCCCAGCCTGGGCTTCTAACCTAGCTGAAACACATCATAAGACCTTACAGACTATTCAAAACAAAGCCCTGAAGATCATTACAGGCTGCACAGCTACTGCACCCACAGATCACCTACATCAAGAAACCAAAATCCTCAAAGTCAAAGACCATCTGGACATGAGAGGCACTCAATTCCTGGCAGCAGCCTCCACGAACCAAGACCACCCACTAAACTACATGGCAACACACCCACAGACACCAAGAAATATCAAAACAACACCCAGCACACGGTATCACACACAATTATTGTCCTCTCTCCCTCCCTGCCCACCCCGAACCAACATCCAGAAGCACATCCATACTCATATCTCTCACCGATCCATCCACTCACTCACAGACAACACACAGCTGCATGCACGACCTCCCGAAATCCATCCTTCCGAATCCTCCCTTCCTCGCGAGGACAGAGTCCACCTGGCCAGGCTGAGATGCGGACACCATCCAGCTCTCCTGAGCTATCAGAAGAGACTGGATGACTCCGTTGTCGACGCCTGCCCGGGATGTAACACAGCACCCCATACCATTAAACACATCATAGAAGACTGCATTTCACACAACCACTTACGCCAACAACACAATCTACACTCAATGAGAGCTCTGTGGGAAAGCCCGATCGTGGCCATGGCCTTTCTCAGGGACTCGGGGCTGTTCGGCCAGGCAGCTTAGGGAACAACAACAACAACAACAACCACACTTAGCTCACCACATAACCCCTCTCAGCGTGGTGATGGGCTGGTCTATCAGAGTGAGAACTGGCGATCTCTGCCATACCCATAGCTTACTCTGACTGTTCCTTTAACTTATATATTTTCTAGATCTCAAGTGACGGCATCTTTTCCGTGGATTGACCTCCCAATCTACCAAGATTGGAAGCCAAAGTGTCACATTTTTCCCTTGCCCCTCAACTTTCTCTTCATAATTGCTGAGGGGCACAGGGCCCTGGGTGGGGCTTTGGTTTCCCGGGCGTTTCCGCACCCTCCTCAGCTCCCCGCCATGGAGTGGCTTCGGTCACCCAGGCTTTATTGTGGTCGGCAGGGAGGGTTCTGTGGGGGCGCTCGGTTATGGCCTTGGAATTGCTCGGGGCCTTGGGGCTGTTCGGCCAGGCAGCTTGGGGAACAACAACAACAACAACAACCCCTCTCAGCCCCAGCCTGGGGTTGTCTACACCAGTGTGCAGATATTATCTGGAAAGAAGGTGCTACTTTGGTCAAAAGGGCGAATATAATGGGAAGTCATGTAGATTTGCTCATCCCAAAATTTGCAACAACCTAACCAGTCATGGAAAATGTAGATTTGGTGAAATCTGCAAATACCACCACCCATCCCTTTGCAAGACATCACTTGAGAAAAAGACCTGCTACAATATGAAATGCCCAGCTTTTCATATTAAAGGGACTTGGAGATATGCTAGACCTAACACGAATGGTAGCCAAAAAAACTCTCTAGCTATGCGAGGACGAGACAGAGGAAAAAGACAAGGAGGGAAATGGCAGATGAAGATGAAGAGACTGAGGGAGATGGAAGAGCACATAGAACACCTCGAGCACCTCCTGGCCTCCCAAGAGTGGCAAATACATCCCAAAGACTATTAGGTGCACATAGTACTCCAAACAATCCCTCCCCAATCTTGTTTGCAAATATCCAAGGCCTAAAAAATTGAACCACGAACAAAGTACCATTTATTAGGGGCCTGCTAGAAGAAGGAAACACTATATTTGCGGCTCTCACAGAAACTCACATTAAAGATCAGGAAGATAGTGAGGTATGGATTCCTGGTTACAACCTACATAGGGCGGACAGAACGCATAGATCACATGGAGGTGTAGCCTTGTACATTCATGACTCACTGATATGTACTGAATTCCTAAATAACAGTAATGAAGTGGTGGAAATACTTGGAGTTAAAATAGAATCCCTAAATTTAGCGGTTATTGTTACATACAGGCCTCCAGACTCATCCCTAGAAGAATTCAAAACCCAGCTCAACAAAATAAAATAAGAAATGGAAACCCTGGGGAACCCAACACCAAATATTATATGGCTAGGAGACTTTAACCTACCAAACATTAAATGGAGACAACTAGAAAACCAGGTAGTGGCAAATAACACCGGAGAAACAAATACAAATACGAGAGCTTTTTGAACTTTGCTGCAATTTTTTTAGTCTTACCCAGCATATTGCTGAACCCACACGGGAAAACAATATCTTAGACCTGGTCTTCACTAACAATGACTCTCTAGTACACAGCATTAACATATCGGACACAACATACTCAGATCATAAATTAATTGAGATCAAAACAACCTTAGCAAGTGTACAGACAACCTCAGAATCGAGAACAAAAACCGGCCCCTTCAGTAAATTTAACTTCAATAACAAAAACATTAGGTGGGAAGAGGTAAATCAAGAAATGGAGGAAATAGACTGGGAAGATTTAATGAATAACCTGACACCAGCAGAATGTCTAGTCCTAATAACAGAAACCATGACCCAAATCTGTAGCCACCATATACCTGCAAGACAAACAGGATGAAGAAGCAAACAAGATCGGGAAAGGAGGAGGCTGTACAGAAGAAGAAAATTACTCACACAAAGACGCACACATCTAAATCTACAGGATAGGCAAAAGGCCGAAATAGATAGAGAAATTGTGGAAATTGAACAAAGGCTAAGAATATCATATGAACTACAACATATGGAAGAGGAGAGGAAAGCTATTGCAGGTATAAAGGAAAATTCTAAATACTTCTTTTCATGCGCCAAACAAAAGGCTAAAACAGCATCAAACATCGGCCCACTGAGCAAAGGGGACGGCTCTTTCACAGGGGACAAAAAGGAAATGAGCGAACTCTTAAGCAGGCAGTATGAAATGGCATTCAGTGAGCCTGATGAAACAAAAGTCATCAGAGACCAAAATATATTTTTCATGGAAACCTCCCTCACGGAAACCCCCCAGATGCTGGATATTGATTTCGGTCCAAAAGACATAGAAGAGGCCATTTCCAACATGCCATCCCACTCGGCACCAGGCCCGGACTCATGGAATTCGATCCTAATGAAGAAATGTAAGGAAAACCTCTCAAAACGCCTGGCTATAATGTGGAGGAGTCTAGACTCCTAGTCTCTATCCTAGTTTCAAAGCCAAAGGCGGATGTTGTGCATATGTGCACAACAAACTCACTTGCTCTCGTGTTCCCGATTTCGACTCCTCTGAATTCTCAACTTTATGGCTCAAACTTTCCTGTCATTCTCTTACTAAATATTTCTGTGCTGTCTATCTTTCCCCTAACTCTACCAACTTTCCTAAATTCTTTGACTATCTAAACTCTACAGTGGAACACATTCTATCCATTTCTCCTTTCTCAGAAATCTCCATCTTAGGAGATTTCAACGTTCACCACCGCCAATGGCTCTCCTCTCACACTACTGATCCACCTGGTGAACAAGCCTACGTCTTTCTATCCTAAATGACCTAGAGCAGTTAGTTCAGCAACCCACCCGTATCCCGGATCGCATCGGAGATCGGCCCAACATTCTTGACCTGTTTCTAACTTCTAACCCTTCTTCTTATACTGTCGATCTTTTCTCTCCTTTGGGCTCCTCCGACCATAAACTTATCTCTGTCACCTGTCCTATCTCTCCAGTACAGCCACCCGATCCTCCTAGCCGGCGGCGCTTGTGGCACTTTGGCGCTGCCGACTGGGAGGCTCTTCGGCAGTACTTCTTTGATTTCCCATGGAATGATTTCTGCTTCCATGGCCGAGGACCCTCGGAGAGTGTTGAACGCATTACCGAGGTAATCCTATCGGGCATGGAAGCATACATTCCATTCTCTTTCTCTCAGACTAATGCTAAAAAATCTTGGTTTACTTACGCCTGTTCTACTGCTGTCCGCAATAAGGAGGAAGCATTCAAACGGTACCGACGCCTTAAAACTCAAGACTCTCATTCTTCATATGTTTCTGCCCGGAATCAAGCCAAATCTGTTCTTCGACTTGCCAAACACTCTTTCATCAATAATAAATGCACTGAACTATCCAACTCTAGCTCTTCCCAAGCTTTCTGGCATCTAGCCAAAAACCTCTCCAACAATTTCTCTTCCTCGTCTTTCCCTCCCCTTTCCCACTCTGATGGCACAACCATCACTTCTTCCTCTGACAAAGCTAAACTCTTCGCTCAAAATTTTGGTAGAAACTCCACCTTGGATGATTCCGGTGCTATTCCTCCCTCTCCGCCCTCCTCTCTCTTACTTATGCCTAATATCCTAATCTCTTCTAAAGATGTACTTTCTACCCTCTCTGGGCTTAACACTAATAAGGCGTACGGTCCGGACGGTGTTCTTCCTGTTGTTCTCAAAAACTGTGCTTCCGTGCTGACTCCCTGCCTAGGCAAACTCTTTCGTCTCTGTCTATCCTCTAACGTCTTCCCTTCATGCTGGAAGTTTGCTCACATTCAACCTGTCCCAAAGAAGGGTGACCGCTCTCAACCCTCCAACTATCGTCCAATTGCTCTTATCTCTTGTCTTTCTAAAGTTTTTGAAACTATTCTTGCTTCCCAATTTCTTAAGCATTTCTCTTCTCATAATCTGCTCTCAGATCGCCAGTATGGCTTCCTTAAGGGTCGCTCTACTGGTGATCTTCTTTCATATCTTACCAACTCTTGGTCATCCTCCTTTCGGGACTTCGGTGAGACTTTTTCTATTGCACTAGACATATCGAAAGCCTTCGATAGAGTCTGGCATAAATTTGTAATTTCTAAACTACCCTCCTTCGGTTTCTATCCCTCTATCTGTGCCTTTGTCTCTAATTTCCTTTCCGGCCGTTCCATAGCTGCGGTTGTGGACGGCCATTGTTCACTTCCTCACCCTATAAACTCCGGTGTTCCTCAGGGCTCTGGCCTATCTCCTATTCTCTTTCTAATTTTTATAAATGATCTCCTTAACTGTACCTTAATTCCCATCCATTCATACGCAGACGACTCAACCTTACACTACTCCATTAGTTTTTCAGAACGCCCCAGCCAGCAATCCCTCAACGACAAACGTAATGAAGCCATAGAACTCTTAAATTCTGATCTAAATACTATTTCCAATTGGGGCAGAGAAAACCTTGTTAACTTTAATGCTTCCAAAACCCAATTTCTCCATCTATCTACCCGTCAGGATCTCCCAGCGGACTATCCCTTATTCTTCAACAATACAAAAATCAACCCTTCATCTTCTCTCATATTCTTGGTGTCTCTTTTTCTTCTTCTCTCATTTGGAAGGACCATATTACCAGTCTTGCTAAGGCAGCCTCCCAGAAGCTGGGTGTGCTCAACCGCCTTAGGGGGTTCTTTTCCCCTGCACAGCTTCTTGCTCTGTACAGGGGCATAGTGCGCCCTTGTATTGAGTATTGTTCACATGTGTGGGGAGGTTCCTCTCACACCGCTCTCCTAGACAAAGTTGAAAGGAAGGCCTTTCGTATCATTAACTCCCGTCCACTCACCAACTCTCTGCAATCTCTCTCTCTCCGCCGCAATGTTGCATCTCTCTCTCGCTATTCTATCTATCGCTACTATAATAATCAGTGTTCCTCAGAGCTATCCCAGTGCATACCACCTCCTTTACGTAGGGCACGTGGTACCCGTCTTGCAACTCAATCCCACCCCTACTCTGTGCAACTCTCCAACCCAAGAGTGAAACGACACTCTCAAACTTTCTTCTACTCAACATCTGAGCTCTGGAACTCTCCCAGAATCAGTCTTTCCCTCTTCCTATGACTTAAATTGCTTCAAACTCCGTGTGTCCAGGCATTTTGGCTCGAACGTCCCTTGATTTTGGCCCTGTCACTCTTTCAACTATGGGGGAGGCACTCGCTATAGGCAGTTATGCCTTTTGCCTCCCTCAATCACAAAAAAAAAAAAAAAAAAAAAAAAAAAAAAAAAAAAAAAAAAAAAGACACTGGTGACATACCAGATAGCTTGAAAAACGCAAAAATTGCCCCACTGCATAAATGAGGGAGTAAAGCACTACCAAAAAACTACCGCCCAGTAGCTATAACCTCCCACATCATTAAAGTTTTCGTGCGAGTCCTGCGAAGCAAAATCTCAACATTCATGGAGGCAAATAAACTACATAACACCGGTCAACATGGGTTCAGAGCGGGAAGATCATGTCTCTCACAACTTTTGGAACACTATGACAAAATTCTTAAAGCGCTAGAAGAAAAGAAAAACGTGGATGTCATTTACACCGATTTTGCTAAGGCATTTGATAAATGTGACCATGGTATAATAGCCCACAAACTGAAAGCAAAAGGTATAACTGGGAAAATCAGACGGTGGATATACAATTTCCTCGTAAACCGAAAACAATCAGTAGCAGTAAACCAAGTCACATCTGAGCCTTCGGATGTCAAAAGCTCAGTGCCCCAAGGAACAGTGCTAGCGCCCCTTCTGTTCCTCATACTAATTTGCGACATAGATACCAACACCAGACACAGTACGGTGTCGTCTTTTGCTGATGACACAAAATTAAGCAAGATAGTAAACACACAAGACGACACGGGCCGACTGCAGGAAGACATGAATGTAGTGTTCCAGTGGACCAGGGAAAACAACATGCAATTCAATGAAGAAATTCCATTAATACGGTACGGAGATAATAATGGTGTTAAAGAAATTACAAATTACTTAACAGAATCTAACCACATAATAGAACGGAAAGACAGTGTGAAAGACCTTGGGGTATTAATGTCTGAAAATATGGGTTTCAAAGTACATAACCAGGTCAAAGTTGCGGCTGCGAAACGTCTAACGGGTTGGATTCTGCGTACTTTTAAAACACGCGATGAATTACCTATGATAACGCTCTTCAAATCTCTAGTGCTACCGCGGCTTGAATACTGTAGCGTATTAACATCCCCATACAAAGCAGGTGAAATAAATGACGTAGAGAGTGTACAAAGAAATTTCACTTCGCATATAAGTTCGATAAAACAGCTACACTATTGGGAGCGTTAAAGAGCACTGAATCTGTTGTTGTTGTTGTTGTTGTTCCCTAAGCTGCCTGGCCGAACAGCCCCGAGTCCCTGAGAAAGGCCATGGCCACGATCGGGCTTTCCCACAGAGCTCTCATTGAGTGTAGATTGTGTTGTTGGCGTAAGTGGTTGTGTGAAATGCAGTCTTCTATGATGTGTTTAATGGTATGGGGTGCTGTGTTACATCCCGGGCAGGCGTCGACAACGGAGTCATCCAGTCTCTTCTGATAGCTCAGGAGAGCTGGATGGTGTCCGCATCTCAGCCTGGCCAGGTGGACTCTGTCCTCGCGAGGAAGGCAGGATTCGGAAAGATGGATTTCGGGAGGTCGTGCATGCAGCTGCGTGTTGTCTGTGAGTGAGTGGATGGATCGGTGAGAGATATGAGTATGGATGTGCTTCTGGAAGTTGGTTCGGGGTGGGAAGGGAGGGAGAGAGTACAATAATTGTGTGTGATACCGTGTGCTGGGTGTTGTTTTGATATTTCTTGGTGTCTGTGGGTGTGTTGCCATGTAGTTTAGTGGGTGGTCTTGGTTCGTGGAGGCTGCTGCCAGGAATTGAGTGCCTCTCATGTCCAGATGGTCTTTGACTTTGAGGATTTTGGTTTCTTGATGTAGGTGATCTGTGGGTGCAGTAGCTGTGCAACCTGTAATGATCTTCAGGGCTTTGTTTTGAATAGTCTGTAAGGTCTTATGATGTGTTTCAGCTAGGTTAGAAGCCCAGGCTGGGCTTGCGTATTCCATCACTGATCTTATGTATTGTTTATATACTGTGGTGGTAGTTTCTTTGTTGTGTCCAAATTTTGTGTGAGCGTTGTGAGGGCGTTAAGTCTGGGTATCAGTTTCTTTTTAATGTTTGTGGTGTGCTGATTGAATGTCATATGAGTATCATATGTTACTCCTAGGATTTTGGGTGTGTGTGTATGTGTTAGGGGTGTGTTGTTTATGGTGAGTTGATGGATGTATTCGTGTTCTCCTGTCCAAGTTGTGAGCAGGGTTGCGGTGGATTTGGCTGGGGCTAGATTAAGTCTGTTTGTAGTGCACCAGCCATGTAGTGTGTTGAGATAGGGTTGAAGGAGATCTGTTGCTCTTTTTGGGTCATGGTGTGTGCATGTGAGTGTTATGTCATCTGCATAGGAGGCTAAGTTTATTTGGGGCGTATTGGGTGTAGTTATATCGTGCATGTACAGATTGAAGAGTGCGGGCGATAGGACGGATCCTTGTGGGACTCCGTTTGGAAAGTTTCTGATTTTAGATGACTGACCGGCAAAAGATACGTGTGCACATCTGCCTACTAGGAAGTTGGCCAGCCACCTTTTTGTGTTGTTGTGCATGTTTGTGTTGTAGATTTTGTTTGTTAGGTTGTGGCGGGGGATGGCATCGAAGGCTTTACTAATGTCGAGTGTGGCTAATAGTGATCTGTGTGGTGGTCTAGCTGAGTTGATGCCGTCGAAAGCTCTTTGTGGAAGGTCTGTGAGAAGAGTGTTTGTGGAGTGCAGTGGCCTAAAGCCATGTTGTGTTGGAGCTAGGGGTAGGTCAGGTGAAATTAGTTGTAATACTGGGCATTCCATGACTTTGGAGGGGGAGCAAAGGAGTGTGATGGGGCGGTGCGAGGAGGGTAGCGTGGGGTCTTTGTTGGGTTTGGGGAATGTGATGATGATACCATGCTTCCAAATGTCTGGTATTGTGTTGTGTGAATAGCTGTAGTTTGATATGTTAGTGAGTGCTTGTATGCCTTGTGGTCCCAGGTGTCTGAGGTGTATGTTGCTTAGTTGCTTATGTTGTCTAGGCCACAGGCGGGTGAGTGCTTGAGATTGTTGATGATATGCTTTGTCTGGTGATTGGTGAAGGGTGTATAGTCAGGGTCTGTGGGGAATTGTCTCTTACGTCGGATGACACGTCGGTCGTCTTTGTGAGGTTTTAGGTGGTTGACATGTGAGAAGTGATTGATGAGAGTGTTTGCTTGTTGTTTACATGAAGGAGTAGAGTCTGTTGTTGTGATTGCAGCATGTGATTGTGTTGTGTTGCTGTTGGAAAGTGTGATGCTGTTTAGTGTTTTGTAGAGTTTTTTGGGGTTTGTTTTGTGATCAAGTGTTTGTAGGAAGTTATTCCAATTTAGTTTTTGTTGTTCTTGTATTTTGTTGTTAGTTTGGGTGTTGAGTGCTTGAATTTGTTGTGTGATGTCTTGTGTGTGGGGTGCTGGGGAGTGTTTCAGTATGTCGCGTTGTCTGATGAGGTTTTGAA
The DNA here is from genome assembly GCA_032716605.1 of Paralithodes platypus. NCBI lineage: Eukaryota > Metazoa > Arthropoda > Malacostraca > Decapoda > Lithodidae > Paralithodes > Paralithodes platypus. Next base: position 27,454,029 of record CM064528.1, read on the forward strand.
TTTCTGGTGTGAAGTTGGGGTTGTGTCTTTTTCTGTTACCTCTTGGAATGTGTTTCTTGTCAGCGTTTTGGATAGTTTTATTGAGTATGTGTACAGCATTGTGTTGATGTTAGTGATGGGTGTACTGTTTAGAGTTGTGAAATGTTGTTCTGTCTCATTTGTGAATGCTTCCCAGTTAGCTCTTTTATAATTGGTGTATGTATGTTTGTGGCTAGCTGGGGTGAGTCTGGTTTTGGTGGTGATAATGATCGGGAGGTGGTCAGAGCCTAAGGTTCTGACCACCCTCCAGGATTTTGTGGGGGCGAGTTCTGGGGAGCAAAAGGTGATGTCTGGAGATGATGGGTTATAGAGGGCTTGGTGAGGAATATGGGTATGTTGATGGATGTCGTTAAGGATGATGAGGTTATCGGTTTGGTTTTGTAGTACCAGCCCTCTGTCTGTGTCGGGGATGTCGACAAACCAGGCCGACGTCTTGGCGTTGAAGTCACCACCCAGGATGATGTGTGGGGTGTTTGTGATGTGTTGTAAGTGTGGTCTGTATTCATTTGGTACTGTAGGGGATGTTTGGGGAGGGATGTATGTGTTTATGATGGTTATTTCTTACAGTTTCTTACAGTAGATCCTCTGGAAAAAGGCAAACTATGCCTGTGTATCCAGCTCAGTACCAGTACTTGCACTGCTGCGGTCGTTCACGGTGTTGGCGGCGGCGGTAGCAGACGCAACTTTTTTACTATTCTGTATTTTTGTTTTATAATCAAACTTCAAATCTTGTCTTCCCCATGCTTTATCAAGATTACTTTCAAACTCCCTTATTGATTCGGAATCGACTACATACTGGGGCAGTGCGTTCCACTCATTTACCACTCTATCACAAAATGAGTTCTTTGCCTTCTCAAGCCTATTTCTTTCTTTGTAAATTTTCTTAGAGTGTCCTCTCGTTCTTGTTCCCTCCCGCATCAAGAAGATACCTTCACACACATCCTCATTGTACTTTCCTGACACTATCTTAAAAGTCTCTATCATATCCCCTCTCTTTCTCCTATATGCCAGTGTCGGAAGCCCCAGTGTCCTCAACCTCTGCTCATAGCCCGCGTTCTTCAACGTTGGTATCAGCTTGCTAGCTCTCCTCTGCACTTTCTCCACTGCTTCTATATCCTTTACCATATATGGAGCCCACACCTGGTTCGCATATTCCAGGTGCGGCCTAACCAGCGCTGTATAGAGATTCCTGAAGATTTCTTCGTCAAGTGACACAAATGTCCTCCTTATCAGCCCTACAATTCTATTGGCTTTGTTTATCTTTTCCACTAAATGTTCTGAGAAATTTAACTTATTGTCTATCACTACTCCTATATCCTTTTCTGCACTCACTTCCTCCATCGCTTCATACATACTGTATCCTACCTTGTCTATCTTGCTGGTCCCAATCCGCATGTACTTGCATTTTTTTGGATGAAAAGGCATTAACCAATGCTCAGACCATCCCTTCATGCCCTCCACATCTCCTTGAAGCAAACCCATATCTTCCTTACTCCTCACTCATCTATACAGTTTAGTGTCATCCGCATACAGGTATACCTCACTTCCATTAGTTATAACTTCAGGCAAGTCATTGATAAATATAACGAACAGCAGTGGTCCCAACACAGATCCCTGAGGTACCCCACTTGTAATTTCCCTCCACCCCGAGCCTATTCCATTCACCAGTACCCTCTGTCTCCGATCTTTCAGGAAGTCTTCTATCCATTTCACACATTTCTCCCCTATATTATAGCTTCTAACTTTCTCTATTAACCTTTTATGTGGGACCTTATCGAAGGCCTTCATAAAATCGCAATATACCACGTCTATTACATCACCATCTTCTAGAATTTGCATCCAATCATCTACCACCTTAATTAGCTGTAGTACCGTCGACCTCCCCGGCAAGAATCCGAACTGTCTCCCACTGAAAAGTTCATATGATCCATTATTCCTTCTCTAATTACCGTTTCCATTAGTTTACACACAACACTTGTCAAACTGACTGGTCTATAATTCCCTGGGTCATTTCTCTTTCCCTTCTTAAATATAGCTGTTATGTTCGCCTCTCTCCAGTCCATCGGGATTTGTCCTGTATTAAACGATACCTCAAATAACATTTTGAATGGCTCTACTAACATCTCCCCTCCTTCCTTTATGATTCTTGGGTGTATCCCATCCTGTCCCGGTGACTTACTTCTGTTCATTTTTTCTATAGCCCTTCTTATTCTAGCATGGGAAAACTCTATTAGTTCCAGTGCCGGTGCCTGTTTGATGGGAATAGTAGGCACTGCATCCTCCGACTCCACTGTTAGTACCCCCCCAAAGTATTTCCCCAGCACCTCTGCTTTCTCCTTATCAGTCTCCGCTCTACTCCCATCATTCAACCCCCCTACCAGCTCTGGGATCCCTACTCTTCTTGTTAACTTTTCCTGAATGTACTTCCAGAATATTTTTGGATTATCCTTCACATTTCTAGCTATCTCTCTCTCCCTCTCCCTCACCCCCCCCCCCTCCTTGTTTCCCACCTTATTTTATTGTTTATTTGTCTGCGTTCCAGATCCACTTCCTTAGCCTCTATACTAGTCCCCCTGTTCTTTTTTAACAATTTTAATCTTTCCCACAATGGTTTCTTTCTTCTAATCAATATCCAAAGCTTTCTTTTCATTGGCAATTCTGGGTTAGTTCTTTTCCTCAATTTTGTTTTATCCTTATATTCCCTTACTGGTACACTTTTGGATAAAGCATTCTCCAGTTTGGCTCTAATTTTCCTCCACATTCCTTCAGCGTCTTCACCGTTCAAGTATTCCCCCCAGTCAATGTCCAAACACCGTCTCAGCAGCTCATAATCTGCTCTATCATACATGTATATTTTTCTATTGCTTCTATTATCCCTCTCTGATTTAATGTTACAACTAAAGCTTATACAGGCATGGTCACTACGACCTATAGGGCTATCCACATTAACATGTTCCACTATATCCTCTTCATTGCTAAAAATCAAATCAAGTACACTCCCCTGTGTCCCATCTCTATATCTTGTCATCTCTACAATATGTTGCGTTAAAAAACAATCTCTCACTTTCTCTATAAACTTATTTTCCAGGCTACCCTGTCCCGCTGGAGTAGTACAATTTGCCCAGTTGATCCTTGGCAAATTGAAATCTCCAATAAAATTTTTATATTTGTTCTCTCTATTATCTATCTCCTCCATTGCTTTCAGTAGGTTATCATCCTCTCCCCTGCTATTATATGGGCTTCTATATATAGAGGCAATTAGAATTGATCCTCTTACACATTTTACTTCAATACACAAATACTCACAATACTGCTGTCTCATATCCACCTCATTAACCTTGAGCTCTTTTCTTACATAAATAAACAGTCCTCTTCCAACCTCTGCTCTAATAGCATTTCTCTCATTAATTAATTTCATTGGGGGTGTGGTGGTGAGATTAATAAAAATAATATTATTAGTAGGTTTAGGGATATTTCTTCGAGAGGCCGGTCTATATGATCTGTGCCCCATGAATATTCTTTCCTCTCACTGAATATTGATAACTTAATCGATGAACATACCAAGAAAAATATAATATTTGATATTAAACTTTCTGATAAGAACAAGTGCATTGCAAAATTATACATGTTACCTAAATTTCATAAAAGACCTTATAAATATCGCTTTATTGCCGGAGCAAAATTTGCTACCACTAAAACTCTATCAGAACAAGTCGTAAATTGCTTAAAATACATTAAAAGTACTCATAAAAGATATTGTAATACCATCATGAAAAGAACTGGCATTAACTATTATTGGAGTGTTGACAATTCGTTAGAAGTTATTGATAAAATAAATACCATGCCGAAAGTTACCTCGGTACATAGCTTCGACTTTTCAACTTTGTATACCAATTTGCCTTTAGATTTAGTATATTCAGAGCTTTGCTTTATTATAGATTTGCACTTTGACAGGTTCGTTAGGAATGGTAATTATTTCATAAATGTTTATACATATTTTAATAATGCATCACTTAGCTCTACTCCCACTAGTTCTGTATATTTTGATAGAACTAAACTTAAAGATGCCCTTAAATTCCTCCTTTTCAATACTTATGTTAGATTCGGGCCGTACATTTTCAAACAAATATTAGGAATTCCTATGGGTGGAAATGCTAGCCCTTTAATTGCAGACTTATTCTTGCTTGCTTTAGAATTTAAATATATAAAAGACTTAGTTGACAGTAGCAAGAAAAATAAAATTCCAGAAAAATTAGCACTTGCTAAACTGTTAAGTAATAACAGTAGATATATTGATGATATTCTTGTTTGCAATTTGTTAAATTTTAATCAAGTTGCTAAACTTATTTACCCTAATTCTATTCCCCTCACACAATGTAACGTAAATTATAAAGTTGAAAATTTTCTTGATATAAATATAGAGATTGTTAATGAACAGTGCATACTTAAAGTATATCACAAAGTTGATGATTTTAATTTTAACGTAATAAACTTTCCTTTCCCTAGTAGTAATATCGATAGTAAAATAACTTATAACTGTTTTTATTCCCAATTAATAAGATTTTGTAAAATCTGCACTAAAGTAGATGACTTTTGGGCTAGAGCTAGGTTACTATACAGACTCTTAGTGGACAGGTTTTGAGGCAAGTAAATTGTTCCATAAATTTAATCTTTTTAGGGTCAATTATTGTGACTGTATTCTAAAATTTGACATCAATAATTTTAATCAAGCATTTTTAACTTGAAGTTTCTTGTATAACCTCTGCTTACTTTTTGTCTGTATTTATTGTTTATCTTTTTCTTTTTCTATTATTATTAATATTAATATTGATGATTTTTTAAATTTATTGTTCTTGTTAAAAGAGTACTCTTTGTTTAAATCTGTTGTTACTTCATATTTTGTAATTATTTGTCTTTATATTATATGTATTCATTGTCGATAGTATCAATTGCTTACTTTTGCGATTTCCTTAGTTTATTTGTGCTATAAATGTAGGTTATTTGTAGGGTAGTTATTGATAGGGGTCACTTGAGGCATGCTATGCTTACAGGTACCTACCCGATAGCACTATCGTTAGTGAGTGCTGTACTGTATTTTATATATTATTTTGTAATAGTATAGATATCCTATCAATATTTGTATTTTGTACTATTTTAATGTCTTGTCATGTTGCAAATTTGATTTTAAATAATATTTTGACATTTAACATATAGTTTCTTTATTCATGCAGAGTTTAGTAAAATTTGCCAGAACGTCCCGGACTTCCCAAACTTGACTACTTCCTTTAACGTGACGATAGTGCGTTGTTATATGTGCGATTAGTTTGCTTGGGAAACAGATTAACTTGCTCATGTAGTAATGTACACCCTATGTGGTGGATTGTGTTCTTTTATTTAATAATTTTCATTTTAGTAAACGTTGTTTCCACATAGCGATTTTGATAATTTAATTTGACTTTATATTGTCCTTGTCCCAATTTTGGTTTGTTTAGTTTGCAAGTTTTACATTTTAACTTAAACAGTAGGCTACCATAGTGCGGTTGGGAATATGAACATGATTAGATTAATATCCAGTATTCGAGAATGGATAATAAGTCGTAGGCGTGTGCATAAACCTTTAACCGTCCTGGTGGTGTAATGGTTAAGGTGGCAAAAATATGTGTGTGATAACCCGGGTTCGAATCCCGGTGGATCATATATACTTTAATTAATTTCATTGGGGGTGTGGTGGTGAGATTAATAAAAATAATATTATTAGTAGGTTTAGGGATATTTCTTCAAGAGGCCGGTCTATATGATCTGTGCCCCATGAATATTCTTTCCTCTCACTTAAACAGTAGGCTACCATAGTGCGGTTGGGAATATGAACATGATTAGATTAATATCCAGTATTCGAGAATGGATAATAAGTCGTAGGCGTGTGCATAAACCTTTAACCGTCCTGGTGGTGTAATGGTTAAGGTGGCAAAAATATGTGTGTGATAACCCGGGTTCGAATCCCGGTGGATCATATATACTTTAATTAATTTCATTGGGGGTGTGGTGGTGAGATTAATAAAAATAATATTATTAGTAAGTTTAGGGATATTTCTTTGAGAGGCCGGTCTATATGATCTGTGCCCCATGAATATTCTTTCCTCTCACTTAAACAGTAGGCTACCATAGTGCGGTTGGGAATATGAACATGATTAGATTAATATCCAGTATTCGAGAATGGATAATAAGTCGTAGGCGTGTGCATAAACCTTTAACCGTCCTGGTGGTGTAATGGTTAAGGTGGCAAAAATATGTGTGTGATAACCCGGGTTCGAATCCCGGTGGATCATATATACTTTAATTAATTTCATTGGGGGTGTGGTGGTGAGATTAATAAAAATAATATTATTAGTAGGTTTAGGGATATTTCTTCGAGAGGCCGGTCTATATGATCTGTGCCCCATGAATATTCTTTCCTCTCACTTAAACAGTAGGCTACCATAGTGCGGTTGGGAATATGAACATGATTAGATTAATATCCAGTATTCGAGAATGGATAATAAGTCGTAGGCGTGTGCATAAACCTTTAACCGTCCTGGTGGTGTAATGGTTAAGGTGGCAAAAATATGTGTGTGATAACCCGGGTTCGAATCCCGGTGGATCATTTATACTTTAATTAATTTCATTGGGGGTGTGGTGGTGAGATTAATAAAAATAATATTATTAGTAGGTTTAGGGATATTTCTTCGAGAGGCCGGTCTATATGATCTGTGCCCCATGAATATTCTTTCCTCTCACTTAAACAGTAGGCTACCATAGTGCGGTTGGGAATATGAACATGATTAGATTAATATCCAGTATTCGAGAATGGATAATAAGTCGTAGGCGTGTGCATAAACCTTTAACCGTCCTGGTGGTGTAATGGTTAAGGTGGCAAAAATATGTGTGTGATAACCCGGGTTCGAATCCCGGTGGATCATATATACTTTAATTAATTTCATTGGGGGTGTGGTGGTGAGATTAATAAAAATAATATTATTAGTAGGTTTAGGGATATTTCTTCGAGAGGCCGGTCTATATGATCTGTGCCCCATGAATATTCTTTCCTCTCACTTAAACAGTAGGCTACCATAGTGCGGTTGGGAATATGAACATGATTAGATTAATATCCAGTATTCGAGAATGGATAATAAGTCGTAGGCGTGTGCATAAACCTTTAACCGTCCTGGTGGTGTAATGGTTAAGGTGGCAAAAATATGTGTGTGATAACCCGGGTTCGAATCCCGGTGGATCATATATACTTTAATTAATTTCATTGGGGGTGTGGTGGTGAGATTAATAAAAATAATATTATTAGTAGGTTTAGGGATATTTCTTCGAGAGGCCGGTCTATATGATCTGTGCCCCATGAATATTCTTTCCTCTCACTTAAACAGTAGGCTACCATAGTGCGGTTGGGAATATGAACATGATTAGATTAATATCCAGTATTCGAGAATGGATAATAAGTCGTAGGCGTGTGCATAAACCTTTAACCGTCCTGGTGGTGTAATGGTTAAGGTGGCAAAAATATGTGTGTGATAACCCGGGTTCGAATCCCGGTGGATCATATATACTTTAATTAATTTCATTGGGGGTGTGGTGGTGAGATTAATAAAAATAATATAGCTCCAAACCCTCCAAACTATATTCTACCAGTTCCCTTTCAATTCTAAAAAAATTTGGTCTTACTTCCTGTAGGGCTATGACATCAGGTTTTTCCTCTTCATCCTGCAACCTACATATCAGTTCTCTTTTCTTGTCCTGGGTAAACACATCCACATTACTAAACATAATCCTTAATCCATCTACCATTCCTTCAGCAATTACACCATCCCGCTCCTCCAGTCCGTACCCTACACCTCTGTTAGCACTACTGGGTCTGCCTCTTTGTCTCCTGTCTCTCCCTGTGACACCTCCACCCCGTTCTCCTCCTCCGTCACAACTCCCATCACATTCTCTCCCCTCCCTGATCTCCCCCTCCCTTCTACTCTTATAAACCACTTCCTCACTTTTCCGTCCCTCACTCTCCAGTAAAAATGTCTCTTATCCTCCTCATCCAACTTCCCATTATTTTCATCAGCCTTTTCTTGTAATTCCTTAATTTTTTTCCTTTGTTCTATACTCAAATCCTTCTTTAGTCTTATGTGTTTCAGTTTATCATTTGTATTTAGCCTCCAACTAAAATTTGTCACAGTCTCCGCCACTACCCTAGTTTTAAACTGTACCCTTATAGGTCTCATCTCTCCCCTTTTATATCTACCTATCCTACTGACCTCCTCCACCTGCCCTTCCCATCCATATTCGTCCTCATCCACACCTTTCAAGACCTCCTTCACTGTCTCCATATCCCTCACTTTTCTCACTCCATTATCATTCATATGAGTCTCTATATCTCCATACAAGATTACACCCCTATCCCTGTCCATGGCCTCCCTCACGACACTCTCCTTGTTCTTCATGACCCCTACAACTGCACTCTCAAAACTTTTTTTGGTCATATTCATTTCTTCCTTTTGCTCTTTCATAATATCCTCCAAATCCTTGACTTTTTGTTTACCTACCACCGTCCATGCAGTCGACTCCTTTACTTCCGTGAAACGTCCTTCGTATTCCTTCAGCTGCTCCTTCAATGCCATATTCTCTGCTCCCAGTTCATCTACCCTTTTCAATACCATCTCTAGGCTCTCATTAACTGCCAAAATAGGCCTGCATTCACTTCCTTCGCTAGGCCTATTCCCTTCCCCACCTGTCATACCACACATTACACACAGTGCCTTAACTTTCTCACCAATATCCCCCTTCCATTTCTCTGTATCACTCATCCACTTTTCCAAATCCTTCACAACAATACTAACCTCTTCTAACTTCTTATCTGTGCTCTTAAATCCCCGAAAACGTTGTAAACTTCCTTCCGCCTCCGTCATGCCCGAAATTCCCTCTGCCATGTTTGTTTACAAACTCAACAACTCACAACCCTACCGCTGTCCCGTCACTACACACTCTTATTACACTATATATCACCCCTCCACCACACCAATATATCCTCCAAACACTTCACTAAATCCTTCCTCTTCTTGTTAGCCCCGTATGTATTCGATATCCGTGAATTAATTGAACATTCCCATAACATATGCCGGAGCCTCAAACTTGCGTCCGCCTTCCGCCATGGTGTGCCGCCAATGTTGGAGTTGTTGCCAGTGCATATTTTAATTGACTGTATTTCTGTTGTGTTATCATTTGGGGGGAGGAGGGATTTGGTTTGTACACTGGTTACTATGTATGATATTTCTTTGTGTACCAGGGTGATGAGTCCACCGCCCCCGCCGACAGCCCGGTCTTGTCCGATGGTGGTGAAATTATGAAATGTGGGTGTTTTTTGTGTTGTGCGGAGTTTTGTTTCTTGTAAGATGGCAATGTGTATGTTGTGTTGTTTGATGAAGTGTGAGAGTTCGTGTTTCTTTGTGTTGATGCCATCTATGTTCAGTTGAAGAATGTTAATGTTATGTGCACGATGTATGTTGGGTGCTGCTGCACGAGGATGGGGATGGGGTGGGGGTGAGGGTGAGGGTGAGGGGGGGGGGGTGAGGGAGGGGCTGGGGGTTGGGATGGGTAAGGTGGGGGTGGGGATTGGGGAGCAGGAGCTGGGGGTTGGAATGGATTAGGATGGGGTGTGGTGTGTTGAGTTGAGGATGTGGATGGTATGGGAAGGTTAGGTGGGTTAGGGAGGAGAGGTGGACGGGTTTTAGGGGGGGGGGAGTGGATGATATGGGAAGGTTAGATGGGTTGGGGAGGAGAGGTGGTGGTTTTAGGTGAGGGATTTGACTGGGAGAGGGAGGGGCATGAGGAACAGGTCCAGGTGTTTGTGTAGTGTTTCTTGGAGGCAAGTGTTGTGCAGGTGAAGTGGGTCCAGTTCCCGCATGAATTGCAGAGAACTGAACCCTTAGTATGGTGACTCGAAGTGATGGGTTTTGAGCAAGTTGGACATCTGTAGGTGTACGTGGGTCCTGGGTTGCTCTCAATGTCTCCGGCAAGAAGTCTTCGAGAAATGACAGCCGGAGAGTAATTTCTCGGTGTAGGAAAAACTGTGTGATGTGTGTGTGTGGTGTGAGAGGTGTGGAAATTCCCGGCGCGACCGAAGCCGCTCCAAGGACCTGTGCCCCCAGGGAGGGGGCAGGGGATGGTTGTGACGGTTTGGCTCCCGAAACTGCTCCCCGCGGCCGGCATCCGGTTTTCCTCCACTGGTCGTTGATTTTGTCTTCGGCCGTGGAGGGTCGGCAGCCATCCGCGGTTGGCAGCCTCGGGAGGTGGCCCCTCGGCGTAGACGCCGCCACATCAGGACCTCTGAATCTGTACTCACTGGAACGTAGAAGAGAATGTTACCTAATAATATACACGTGGAAAATCGCAGAGGGTTTAGTACCAAACCTACATACTGTACTCCGATAGTCATGAAATTCAGTGATAGGAGAGGCTGGGAATGCGAAATCCCCCGGATGAATAACAGGGGTGCTATGGGCTCTCTGCGAGAGGGTTGGTTATCACACAGAGGCCCACGTCTGTTCAACAAACTCCCACGGCGAGCAAGAGACATGAGGGACGTCTCGTTAGACAACTTCAAGAGAGCCCTCGATGTCGAACTGCAAAAAGTGCCAGACGAGCCCATCCTCGCAAGGGAGCGAGCTGTTGCTTCAAACAGTCTACTGCACCAAATCACCACCCATAACGAGGGGCGTCGCGCTCCTTGGTGCCGCTAGAAGAGTGGCGAACACATCAAAAGGTATCAAATGATGAGTTTATTTTATACTAGCCCACTGGGCCAGGGCCCTCATAACTTCAAGTAGTAGTCATAAGGCTAGTGTTCGGTGAGGAGGTGCAAAGTCAAGTATTTACCCAATTGTATTTACCTAATTGTAGTTTACAGGAGTTGAGCTAAGCTCGTGTTGTCCCGTCTCTCAGTCTACTTTCATCCAATTTTTTCTTGAAAATATGGATGTTCCTTGCCCTTACCACCTCCTCCTCCAGCCTATTCCATTTGTTATTACATCTATAGGGGAAGCTAAACTTCCTGACATCGTTCATGCAGGTAGGTCTTTTTACTTTGTAGCTGTGGCCTCTAGTTATTCCTGTATCCATAATTATTATATCCTCCCTATCCAGCCCTCGGGTGCATTTGTACATCATTGTCATGTCTCCCCTCTCTCTCCTCTCTTTTAGACTCGGTAGATTTAATTTGTCTAGCCTACCTTCAAATGACAGTTCTCTGAGACTTGGAACCAACCTAGTAACTGCTCTCTGGATTCTTTCTAACTTGTGAATATGCTTCTTAAGATGTGGGGACCACACCATTGCTGCATACTCCAATCTTGGTCTAATCATACTTTTTATAATTTTCGCTAACATGTTCTCATCCAAGTAGTTCAGAGCAACTTTCATATTCCCGGCCATTGCATACATTCCGCTAAAGAGCTTGTTAATATGTTTCTCTGGCGACAAGTTATCTTGTATAATCAACCCTAAATCCTTTTCTTTTTCGGCCTTGCTAATTATATTATCTCCCATCTTGTACTCCCAATTTGGTCTATTCACACTTCTTCCCATATTTAACACATGACATTTACTTATAATAAATTTAATTTTCCACTTGGTGCTCCATTCGTATATTTTATCTAAATCCCCTTGCAGCTCCTCACAACTACTTTTATTTGTTATTTGTCTCATAATTTTTACGTCATCTGCAAACATTGACATGTAGGAGTTTATGCCTATCGGCAGATCATTCACGTACATAAGGAACATGAGAGGTGCCAACACAGATCCTTGTGGCACACCCCTCTCAACTTTCCGCCACGATGAGTAATTTCCTCTAATGTTGGTCCTCATTTCCCTATCTGTTAAATAGCTCTCCATCCATTTCAGCAAACTCCCCCTGACACATCCTATCGTCTCAAGCTTAGATAACAATCTCTTATGTGGTACCTTATCGAATGCTTTGGAAAGGTCTAAGTAGACGCAGTCCACCCATCCGCCTCTTTCTTGCAGTACATCTATCACCCTACTGTAATAACATAGCAAACTGGTAACACAAGATGTCCCTTCTCTGAATCCAAATTGCTTTGGGGTTATTATCTTCTTTCTCTCCAACATTTTCATCCATCTCTTCCTAATTAGCTTTTCACAAATCTTGCATACAATACTAGTAAGTGAAACTGGTCTATAGTTTAAAGGGTCCTCAAGGCTTCCATTCTTGTGTATCAGAATGATATTAGCTCTTTTCCATTCAACAGGAACCTGTCCTTTATCTAAGGAAGCTTGAATTGTCTCTCACTGGCTCCACTAATTGCTCTGCACAATCCTTTAAAACCCAGGCAGACACTTCATCCGGTCCCATAGCTTTCCTTACTTCAAGTCCTCTCATCGCAGATAACAGCTCATCTCTAGTTATTTCAATCTTGCTAAGACCACTCTCCAGTACTCCCGCCTGTGGTTCGTCAAAACTTTCATCTCTACTAAAAACCGACCCCAATTTGTTATTCATTACCTCGCACATGTCCGATACATTTTCATACGTCCAAGCATCTACTCTTAATTTAGTAATTTGTTTCTTTACCTTCAACTTACTGTTTATATATTTATAAAACAATTTAAAGTCACTTTCACATTTATTTACTTTGTTCTTCTCATAGTTCATTTTAACTTGCCTAATTATGTTAACATATCTATTCCTCTCGTGTTTATATTTATTCCGATTACTCTGTGTTCCTTCTTCTTAATCTAGCCCAAGCTGCATCACGCCTACCCAAAGCTCTTTTGCATTTCAAATTAAACCATTCTTTCTGCTTAGTAAAATTTCCAGTTTTATATCTTGGGACAAACAGATTGGTTCCTTCTCTATAAATTTTGAGGAACCTACTATATTTACCTTGTACATCTTGTTCCTTCAAAATAAGATCCCAATCTACTCCCTCTAAATATCTTTTCAAGGATACATAATCAGCTTTACTATAATTTAGTCTGTCATTTATATAGCTATTGTCTAATCTATTGGCATTACTCGAGATCAACTTCCATTTCAGTAATAGGTGATCACTTTTGCCTACAGGACATAGATAGTTTATATCACTAATTTCGTGAGGATCTTTTGTACAAATCAGATCGAGTTTAGAAGGTGCGTTATTTCCCCTCATTCTAGTATTCTCCTTAACATGTTGTGCAAGTACATTCTCCGTAACCAACTCTAATAGCCGACTTCCCCAGGATCTCTGATTTGGCCCTGCATCTCCCGATTCCCAATTAACCTCACCACAGTTGAAATCTCCCACCAAGATCAATCTATTCCTTCTTGAAAGCAATCTTCTCAATGACATATCCTCGACCATCTCCTCAAACTCTAACTCCCTCCATGCTCTGGTCTTTGGTGGCATGTAAACTACTGCTATGTCTATCTTTTTTCCTTCTATATCATTGAGTTCAACTACCATTATTTCTGCCTTGTCATTATTTAACTCCAATTGCTTTGCTGTCATAGGGTTCTTAACTAATACTGCCACTCCACCTCCCCTTTTTCCCTTTCTATCATATCTATATACATTATATCCTTCACTAAACACTATATTGCTGTCAAAGTCCTGGTTCAGCTTTGTCTCCGTCAAACAGACTATCTGTGGTTGATCCTTTCTTAATATATCATCTAACTCTACCTTTTTACTGTTTATTCCATCTATATTAGTGTAGTAGCACAGTATATTGGCATCCTCTTCCTTGCTTCTCTTCCCTCTCTGCCTCCTACCAGGTTCACCTCCTCCTCCATCCCTTCCCTGACCTAACTCCACATTCCCTGCTAGTTCTATTCTCCTCTCCCCCCCCCCCCCCCTCCACAATCTCCAGTACTTCCTCTCTCCCCCCCTGTTCCACCTTCTCCACCATGTCCTGACTCTCTCTCCGGTCCCCTGCTCCCTGCATTATCTCTTGCTCCGACTTGGTACTTGTCTCTCTGTCTCTTTCACTATCACTCCTCTTACTTTCGGTTCTTGGTGGCTCCTGATGTACCACTTCCTTAATTGCCCTTCCCATATTCTCCAAAAAAAAATCTTCTTTTGCTCTTCAGACAACTTTCCATTCTCTTCATCAGCCTTAGCTTGTAGTTCCCTTAACTGTTCTCGTTCTTCTACACTTAGGTCCTTTTTTACTCTTATATGCTTCAGCTCTGTCAAATTTAATTTCCAGCTTACCTTGGCTACTGCTTCTGCCATTGACCTAGACTTAAGTTCTACTCTTAGTGGTCTCATCTCGCCCTTCTTATATTTTCCTAACCTTCTCACCTCCTCCAGTTCTTTTACCCATCCATAACCCTCGTCTAAGTATTTCAGTATCCCCTTGACTTTCCCATCATCACTTTCCTTTCTTACCTTCATATCTGCCAGGTGCTCTTCCACATCTCCAAAGATTATTACACACTTACCTCTATCTATTGTCTCTCTCACTACCTTCTTTTTCTTCTTTAAAACTTGCACTACATTTTTTTCAAACTCTTTCTTTTCCCTTTCTCTCTCTTCCTTCTGCTCCTTCACAATTTCTTCAAGGGCTACCACCTTTGCACTCTCTACCCTTGTCCACTCATTTTTTACCTCACTAATTACTTTTACTTCCTCACTCAGGTGGCCCTCATATTCCTTAAGCTGAGCCTTGAGTGCCACATTTTCCGCGGCTAACTCGTCTACTCTGGCCATCACGGCCTCAAGGCTGTCACTTACTGGCCTAGGCCTATCCACCCCGCTACCAGCGCCGCACATATCGGACAAAACTTCTACTTTTGCCTCTAACTCCTTCCTCCAATTTTCCATCACTCCCCTCCATCTCACAAGACCCATCAACTGTTTTTTCATACATGCCAACTGATCATCCTTGTCCTCGGTGGTAAAACCTTCGAACTCGAAGTTCTCCTCATCACCAGCTAGGCTTTCACGCCTTCCCGCCATCGCGAGGTGGTCGTCTGCTAGCCTATAAACAAAAAAACAATCGCCCCCACGATCCCTTCTCACTCCAGGAACTGTTTTAAGTAATCCATATTTTCAACTACTTGGAATATCTAATTACAGTACTTATGAAATGCTCATAAAACATCTAATTACTTATGAAATGCTCATATAACTATCCGGGACAACACTTAGACACTCCTATGCACTTCAAACAAGGTAACTCATTGTCAGAGAGCAGCTGCGAGGTGTTGACAGCTCGGAGGTCGGCGGCGGTGTTCATTGAAAACAGGTCCACCTCACTCCCCTTCACCTCACTCCACTCCTTCACCTCACTCCACTTCTCCACCTCACTCCCCTTCTCCATCTTAAGTGATATCGAGTTCACCTTACGCTTTGGGAGGCATTATAAACGGGAATATGCACGGAGGATATGTTTAACACAGCAACAACAACACAAGATACCGCATACTGACGCCCATGACGTCATGTCTCGTCCAAGCGCGTGACTCAGAGCCTAGTCTTTATACCGGCGCTCCGACGGATCCCCGTTTTGACGGACATTCACCGGGGATGGGGGCGCGTCATACGACACTTTCGAGACTGACGGACACATCTCGGGAACATACGAGATATCAGACTACGTACATTGGACGGTTATGACGGACATTTGCCCTTATTTGTCCGAAAACTGTTAGAATCTTCCGACACTGTTAGAGACTGTCGGAACGATGACGGAAATGTCCGAAAAACGGAAGTACGTATCCGGGAGGCCGTTGCCGATCCGGCTAGTATGGGTTTCCGACAATTAGAGGTCCGAAATGGCGAGGGGTTACTGTAGGTCTTAAGAAGATCTTGCGAAGAAGTTGTGGTAAACTGGTAGAGGAGCCTGACTAAGGATGTACAGTATATTAAACTGCTATTTTTTTTTTTTCTATTAAATGCTATGAGGTATGTTGTGTAAACAAAAAATTATGCATCTGCCATTTGCCAGTTGGACAAGCTAATAGTCTGTCAGGCGCCTGGTTCTGGGAGCCGGTGTATATGAAGGGTCATGCTTGGATGTGAGGTAGGCAGGCACTGTGGTGGCAAAGCTTCGCTGCGTGTCTGCCTGCTGAGACCGGAACCTCTCCGGGAAGTCTGGGACCAGGGAATCTTTTGCTGGGGAACCAAAATGGGCCTGGGTCTCTGGGTCTTCTCCTGGGTGATCCAGATGGGTGAGAGTTTTTTTTATTTTATTCTTGTGTTGTGTTGTCCCTGTTCGGGCTCTTGTCTTGAATTGGCCACCACCTTGCTATGGGGTACGTGCCTGAGTATATACATACATACACACATACCATACTTTGAGAGTTGATGGTAGAGACTTACGGTAGACTCTGGTGAGGTTAGCGAGGGCCCAGGCAGCCCAGTGTTGACATTGAGGAGTGTGATACACCTCCAGCAGCCGCAGGATTGGCTCAAATGATCTGAAAAGTTATAATGTTTACAAAACTTGGTAATAAACATAACTCTAGTGTAGAGTACTGCAAATACTATTTATTATACAGGTCTCCCTCACTATCCGATACCCTGATGTAATAATAATAATAAGCATGTTACTTATTTCTCACAAGCGCCAATTTTTCCGCAGAATTCACTGGCGCTCGAAAACCAAAAACCAAAAAAAACAAACACAATCGCTTAAATCAATGCAACACCAAACCTATACGCATCACCCAGTCACCAGCAGTGGCAAATAGCTTACACCCTATAGCCCTCCATGATGACACCCCTCTCGAGATCATAGCTTCTTTCAAAGAGAAAAGTCTTAAGTTGTCTCTTGAAGCACTCAACAGAACTTAAGTTGTCTCATGGTCAGTGGCAGTCTGTTATATAACCTTGGAGCCATGTAAGAGAATGATCTCTCAAAGAAAGATGACTGCCGGAAAGCCCACGGCTCATCACTCACTACTGTTCGTTATATTTATCAACGACTTACCTGAAGTTATAACTAATGGAAGTGAGGTATACCTGTATGCGGATGACACTAAGCTGTATAGAAGAGTGAGGAGTAAGGAAGATGCGGGTTTGCTTCAAGGAGATGTGGAGGGCATGAAGGGATGGTCTGAGCATTGGTAATGCCTTTTCATCCAAAAAAATGCAAGTACAGTACATGCGGATTGGGACAAGCAAGATAGACAAGGTAGGATACAGTATGTATGAAGCAATGGAGGAAGTGAATGCAGAAAAGGATATAGGAGTAGTGATAGACAATAAGTTAAATTTCTCAGAACATTTAGTGGAAAAGATAAACAAAGCCAATAGAAATGTAGGGCTGATAAGGAGGACATTTGTGTCACTTGACGAAGAAATCTTCAGGAATCTCTATACAGCGCTGGTTAGGCCGCACCTGGAATACTGGAATATGCGAACCAGGTGTGGGCTCCATATATGGTAAAGGATATAGAAGCAGTGGAGAAAGTGCAGAGGAGAGCTAGCAAGCTAGTACCAACGTTGAAGAACACGGGCTATGAGCAGAGGTTGAGGACACTGGGGCTTCCGACACTGGCATATAGGAGAAAGAGAGGGTATATGATAAGAGACTTTTAAGATAGTGTCACGAAAGTATGATGAGGATGTGTGTGAAGGTATCTTCTTGATGCGGGAGGGAACAAGAACGAGAGGACACTCTAAGAAAATTTACAAAGAAAGAAATAGGCTTGAGAAGGCAAAGAACTCATTTTGTGATAGAGTGGTAAATGAGTGGAACGCACTGCCCCAGTATGTAGTCGATTCCGAATCAATAAGGGAGTTTGAAAGTAATCTTAATAAAGCATGGGGAAGACAAGATTTGAAGTTTGATTATAAAGCAAAAATACAGAATAGTAAAAATGTTGCGTCTGCTACCGCCGCCGCCAACACCGTGAACGACCGCAGAAGTGCAAGTACTGGTACTGAGCTGGATACACAGGCCTAGTTTGCCTTTTTCCAGAGGATCTACTGTAAGAAACTGTAAGAAGACGCAGAGGGTCATCATCATGGCGCACTACTACACCATGGCGTGCCGGTGGACGCATGAGCAGCTCTGCAAGATACCCAATACAATATTATTTTAGGCTTCTTGGTGTTTGTGATTGTATTTTGGCTGGTCCCAGAATGCATCCTCATCTACCCCATAGATTTTAAGGTTTGCTATATGAATGTTCTATTCAAGATCGGGTTTCCAGTAACGAAACCCAATCGTAAATCGAGGGACATCTGTACATCTATCTATCTATATATTAATTAAAATGTAAAACTTGCAAACTAAACAAACCAAAATTGGGACAAGGACAATATAAAGTCAAATTAAATTATCAAAATCGCTATGTGGAAACAACGTTTACTAAAATGAAAATTATTAAATAAAAGAACACAATCCACCACATAGGGTGTACATTACTACATGAGCAAGTTAATCTGTTTCCCAAGCAAACTAATCGCACATATAACAACGCACTATCGTCACGTTAAAGGAAGTAGTCAAGTTTGGGAAGTCCGGGACGTTCTGGCAAATTTTACTAAACTCTGCATGAATAAAGAAACTATATGTTAAATGTCAAAATATTATTTAAAATCAAATTTGCAACATGACAAGACATTAAAATAGTACAAAATACAAATATTGATAAGATATCTATACTATTACAAAATAATATATAAAATACAGTACAGCACTCACTAACGATAGTGCTATCGGGTAGGTACCTGTAAGCATAGCATGCCTCAAGTGACCCCTATCAATAACTACCCTACAAATAACCTACATTTATAGCACAAATAAACTAAGGAAATCGCAAAAGTAAGCAATTGATACTATCGACAATGAATACATATAATATAAAGACAAATAATTACAAAATATGAAGTAACAACAGATTTAAACAAAGAGTACTCTTTTAACAAGAACAATAAATTTAAAAAATCATCAATATTAATATTAATAATAATAATAATAGAAAAAGAAAAAGATAAACAATAAATACAGACAAAAAGTAAGCAGAGGTTATACAAGAAACTTCAAGTTAAAAATGCTTGATTAAAATTACTGATGTCAAATTTTAGAATACAGTCACAATAATTGACCCTAAAAAGATTAAATTTATGGAACAATTTACTTGCCTCAAAACCTCTGTCCACTAAGAGTCTGTATAGTAACCTAGCTCTAGCCCAAAAGTCATCTACTTTAGTGCAGATTTTACAAAATCTTATTAATTGGGAATAAAAACAATTACTGTATAAGTTATTTTACTATCGATATTACTACTAGGGAAAGGAAAGTTTATTACGTTAAAATTAAAATCATCAACTTTGTGATATACTTTAAGTATGCACTGTTCATTAACAATCTCTATATTTATATCAAGAAAATTTTCAACTTTATAATTTACGTTACATTGTGTGAGGGGAATAGAATTAGGGTAAATAAGTTTAGCAACTTGATTAAAATTTAACAAATTGCAAACAAGAATATCATCAATATATCTACTATTATTACTTAACAGTTTAGCAAGTGCTAATTTTTCTGGAATTTTATTTTTCTTGCTATTGTCAACTAAGTCTTTTATATATTTAAATTCTAAAGCAAGCAAGAATAAGTCTGCAATTAAAGGGCTAGCATTTCCACCCATAGGAATTCCTAATATTTGTTTGAAAATGTACGGCCCGAATCTAACATAAGTATTGAAAAGGAGGAATTTAAGGGCATCTTTAAGTTTAGTTCTATCAAAATATACAGAACTAGTGGGAGTAGAGCTAAGTGATGCATTATTAAAATATGTATAAACATTTATGAAATAATTACCATTCCTAACGAACCTGTCAAAGTGCAAATCTATAATAAAGCAAAGCTCTGAATATACTAAATCTAAAGGCAAATTGGTATACAAAGTTGAAAAGTCGAAGCTATGTACCGAGGTAACTTTCGGCATGGTATTTATTTTATCAATAACTTCTAACGAATTGTCAACACTCCAGACACTCCAACATTGCCAGACGCCGTGATCCCCGAAGAGGTGGCCACAAACGAAACACCCCCATGCACCTCTGCACCGAGTCAGTCGACACCCTTCCTCCTATCCAGCACTGCCTTCGCTTATATGCAGTCAGAGAGAAGAAGAGATGTTTCAAAGTATGGAAGGAAGGTGGCAGCAAGGAAGAATACCTGTCTGCCAAACGTAATGCTAGAAGAGAGGTCTACAGGGCAAATAAAACCATACAGGATAGCGTAATAGAACAAGTTTGCAGCACTAATAATACCAATGGAGTTTATAAATTAGCTAAGAATGTAAGGGACAGTAGCCAGGACGTCGTGGGTGTATGATGCATAAATAATGACAGCGGCATGACTGTTTACACAGAAAAAGAAATCAGAGAGGCGTGGAAGGAGCATTATGAAAGACTGCTTAATGTGGAGTTTGAATGGAACAGGGAACAGCTCAGCACTGTAGTCCCAGTACAAGGCCCTCCACCTTTGATAGGGTACGACGCTGTTAAAAGTGCTATAGATAAAATTAAGTCAGGAAAAGCCGCTGGGAGCTCCGGCATTGTCGCTGAGATGCTAAAAGCAGCTGGAGATATTGGGGTAAAATTGGTCACAGAGCTGATTAATGCTATCATAAAGGAGGAAAAAATTCCCGATGCTTGGTAGGAAAGTGTTATAGTAAATATATATAAAGGCAAGGGTGACTCCTTAGACAGGAGAAATTATCGGGGTTTGAAAATGCTCGATCAAGTCATGAAAGTCAGCGAAAGGGTCTTTGAATGCATGATCAGGGAAAGTGTTGCTATCAGCGACATGCAGTTTGGATTTATGCTGGGACGTGGCACAACTGATGCTATCTTCACTCTTAGGCAAATGCAAGAGAGGTACTTAGAGAAAAACAGGGAGTTATACCTATTTTTTGTAGATCTGGAGAAGGCCTTCGACCGGGTGCCCAGGGAGGTAGTGCAGTGGGCTATGAGAAAACTTGGAGTAGAAGAGTGGTTGGTGCGTGTGATAATGAGAATGTATGAGGGGTCACGGGCAGCAGTTAGAGTAAATGGGGGCCTGAGTGAAGAGTTCCCAGTGAAAGTTGGAGTTCACCAAGGTTCAGTTCTGAGCCCATTACTGTTTGTTTTAGTCCTGGAGGGTCTGTCAAGGGAATTTAGGACAGGACTCCCATGGGAGATGTTATATGCAGATGATCTAGTTCTTATCGCAGATAGTGCGCAGGAAGCAGAGGCGAAGTTCAAAAGATGGAGGGAAGGTATGGCAAATAAGGGTCTAAGAGTTAACATAGATAAAACAAAGGTCATGATTAGTGGAGTGGGGCGTGGAGCTATGGAAAGAAGCGGCGACTATCCATGCGCAGTATGTGGAAAGGGGGTGGGAAGTAATTCTTCAATGTTGTGTCTGTAGTGACTGGGTACACAAGAGATGTAGTGGAGCTAGAGGACCTTTGACAAGAACCATAGACTTTGAATGTGCAGTGTGCAAGGGAGATCTTGTATTAAATGACCCGCCTGTCAGTGTTAATTTCGACAGTGTAACGCTGGAGTACACGTGAATAAGTTCTGCTACCTGGGCGATACAGTTTCCGCTGGAGGTGGCGCTGAAGCTAGCTCCATTGCTAGAGTCAAAAGTGGCTGGGGAAAGTTTAGAGAGCTGTTGCCACTCCTGACCATGAGAGGGATCCCACCCAACCTTAAAGGGAAGGTGTATACCTCGTGTGTTAGGAGCGCGATGACCTATGCCTTTGAGATGTGGCCGGTTTAAAGCGAAGGATGTCAATAGAATGGAACGGAATGAGAAGAGAATGGTGAGATGGATGTGTGGGGTTAATCTTAGGGACAAGGTATCGAGCGAGGAATTGAGAAGGCGTCTGGGATTAGGAGTATCAGTGAAGTGATGCGCACGAGCCGACTTGGTTGGTTTGGACATGTGGAGAGAATGGATGATCAGAACTGGGTGAAGAAATGCCGGACTGTGAACTTGGGGGGAGCTGCGCGTAGGGGTGGACCTAGAATGACGTGGGCTCGGGTACTCCGGTCCGATCTCAAAATAAAGAACTTGACAACAGAGGCAGCCCTTGACAGGACCGCCTGGAAAGCTGCCATTTAGGACGTGAGACTGTAACCACAGTCTCTGTGAACAAACATTCTTTAAACTTGTATGTATGTATGTATGTATACTTCTTAACTCCATCCTTCCACCTCTCACTCGGTTTACCTCTCCCTCTCTGTCCTTCCACCTCACTCTCTTACACTCTCTCGCTTCCCATACGTTCCACAAGGCCGAACCATCTCAAAGTGTTCCTTTTCACACTTTCCGGCATATCTACACCCACACCACACTTCTCGTTCTTTCTCATTAGTCTGTCTATCACTCCATGTAACTCCGCACGCACTTCTCAAGTAACTAATTTCCACCCCTCTCACTCTTGGTTTGAGTCTCTTCACCAACGTCCATGCTTCGCTCCCGTAAGTCCATGCTGACCAACCTATTTCTTAAATGATGAGCTGAAGAGACGATTAGGTATAAAGAGTATTAGTGAGGAGATGCGTACAAGTAGACTGGGATGGTATGGGCATGTGGAGATAATGGATGAACAAAATTGGGTGAAAAGATGCAGGTCTGTGATTGTGGAGGGAGCTGCACCAAGGGTTGGATCGAGGAAGACCTGGGATCGGACTATACGTGCTGATCTCAAATCCAAAAACTTGACAAGTGAAGCAGCCATTAACAGGGCTGCTAGAATGCCGCTATTAGGACAAGGTGGACCGTGAAGCAATGTGGAAGGTGTTAAGGATTTATGAAATAGGAGGAAATTTGTTAGAAGCAGTTAAGAGTTTTTATGAAGGGAGCAGAGCATGTGTGAGAGTAGGAAATGGTGAGTTGAGTGAATGGTTTGAGGTAAAGGTAGGTTTGCGACAGGGTTGTGTAATGTCACCATGGCTGTTTAATATGTTTATGGATGGTGTGGTGAGGGAGGTGAAAAGGAGAACTATGGGAAGAGGATTGGGTTTAGTAGGAAAGAATGGTAGAGATTGGGAGTTGAATCAGTTGCTGTTCGCTGATGACACAGCATTGGTGGCGGATTCTGATGAGAAACTGCAGCGGGTAGTCAAAGAGTTTGGTGTGGTTTGTGGAAGGAGGAAACTGAAGGTGAACGTCAATAAAAGTAAAGTAATGGTGTGTAATAGGGGAGAGCATAGGGTGAATCTAGATGTGAGGCTGGATGGGGAAATATTGGAACAAGTAGAGTGTTTTAAATATCTAGGAGGAACGATAAGCAGGAGTGGAGGTATGGAAGTGGAGGTAAAACAGAGAGTGTGTGAAGGAAGGAAGGTTTTCGGAGCAATGGGAAGTATGTGGAAGACGAGAAATCTCGGAGTGAAAGTAAAAAGTACACTGTATCAAGGAATTGTTGTGCCAACAGTGATGTATGGGGCTGAGACATGGGCTCTGAAGAAAAAGGAGAAAAGAGGGCTGGATGTGATGGAGATGAGCTGCTTGAGGAGTATGTGTGGAGTTACTCGTAGAGACAGATTGAGGAATGAAGAGATACGTAGGAGAGTGGGGCAGCAGGAACATTTGTCAGCCAGAGTGGACAGAAGGGTGCTGAGCTGGTATGGTCATGTTGAACGAATGGGAGATGAAAGGCTTACAAAGAGAATATGTGAGTCAGGTACAAGGGGAGATAGAAGGGCAGGAAGACCCCCATTGAGATGGAGAGACTGTGTAAGAAAGGCTTTGGATGATAGAGGAATGACTATAGATCAGGCAGGGGAAGTGGTGGTGGACAGGAGTGAATGGAGAATGCTTGTGAATAGTTGAGTGAACACGTGGTCATTTGGAGTAAGGGGTCGGGCGCAAGTTCGACTAGATAATAGTCCATCAGGCGCCTGGCCCGGGGGGACGATTAATATGAAGGGTGTGCCTGGAAGTGTGGTGGGAGGGTTTGTGGCTTTGCCTCCGCTGCATGTCTGCCTGCCGAGATCGGAACCTCTCCGGATGGTCAGGGGCCGGGGGAGTGCTGGAGCGACCTTGGTAACCCTGGTCTCTGGGTCTTCTCCTGGGTGACCTGGATGTGTGTGAGTTTGTGTTTTTTATCTGTGTTTATTTTTTGTTTTATGTTGTTTTTGTGTTTTCCCTGTTCTTGCTCTGTCTTGAGTCGGCTACCCCCAAAATGGGGATTGGGCCTGAGCATATAGATAGATAGATAGATAGGACAAGGTACACCAACATCCACTGCTCTTCTTGTATTTCTTTCATGACTCCATCCATATACTGTATATATATTGAACAACCATTGGGACATCACACACCCTTGCTTTACCCCAACATTCAAATCAAATAACTCGCTCTGCTCATTCTCCACACGTTCCGACGCCTTAGCATCCTCATACATGCTCTTTACCGCTTTCAGCAACTTGCCAGCTACTCCATATATACTCAGTACATTCCACATACCTTCTCTATCAACTCTGTCATAGGCCTTCTCCAAGTCTATAAAGGTAGCATACAACTTTTGTCCCTTCTCCAGATATTTCTCCACAACACATTTCAGAGCAAAAATTTTATCTACACATCCTCTTCCCTTCCTAAACCCGCCCTGCTCGTCACCTATCCATTTCTCCGTTTTCGCTCACACTCTCTCTATCACTACCCTACTGTACACCTTCCCTACTACACTTAGAAGGCAAATTCCTCGGTGGTTACCACACACTCCTCTTTCCCCTTTATAAGAGAGCTAGGCCTAACGATATAAGTACTGTAGTCAATGGAATTTCCTTAAGCATAGCCTTCTCGCTGCCACTGACATAGTTTGTGGGAAAACAAAGGGTCATCCTGGTGGTGGAACGATGAGGTAGAACATGCTGTGAAAGAGAAAAGAAGATGCTTCAAAGCATGGAAGAAGGGAGGCAGTAAGGAGGAATACCAGGCAGCTAAACAAACTGCCAAAAGAGTTATTTACAATGCTAAAAAAGGCATTAAGGACCTGGTCCTCGAACAAGTGTGTAACACGGACAATCCCAATAGGATCTTCAACCTAGCTAGGCGAGTTAAGAATGACAGTAGGGATATTATAGGTGAACAGTGTGTTATAAATGATAATGGGAAGATTGTGCATGCAGAAGATGAAATCAGAGAAGCATGGAAGGCACACTATGAACGATTGCTAAATGTAGAGTTTGAATGGGATAAGGAACAGCTTAAGCCGGTATCACACGAGCGCTTTTTCACCAAACATTTATCCTCAACACTGGTCTGGCAGCTTATGTGGTCAACATGTAAAATATTTTGGTTGCCTAAATTCATCCATCATCAGTCCAGTTTCCGATACCAGTGCCAAATATTCCAGAAATGTTGCCAGAAAAATGTTGATCATCGAATGTTGACTATAAAAGCTCTCGTGTGATACCGTCTTTAGTATCGAAAAACCAATATCTGGACCCCCTCCTTTGATAGCACCAGCTGTAGTGAGCGACGCAATCAATAAAATGAAGGACTGTAAAGCTCCAGGGTGCTCTGACATTGTCGCTGAGATGATAAAAGCCTAAGGTGAGACTGGTGTCAGCTTAGTCACTGAGATTATAAACACCATTATTAAAGATAAGAAAATCCCTGAGGATTGGCATAAAAGTTTAATAGTATATATCTACAAAGGAAAAGGGGATGCGCTAGATAGAGGTAATTATAGGGGCCTGAAAATGCTTGACCCAATCATGAAGGTCTGTGAGAGTGTCTTTGAGGGTTTGATCAGGCAAAGCATCTCCATTGATGATATACAGTTTGGTTTTATACCAGGACGTGGTACAACCGATGCAGTCTTCATAGTCAGGCAGATACAGGAAAGATACTTACTAAAAGGCAGGAATCTTTACTTTGTGTTTGTAGACTTGAGAAGGCTTTTGACAGGGTGCCTAGATATGTTGTGCAGTGGGCTATGAGGAAACTTGGTGTGGAAGAGTGGCTGGTGCGTGTGATAATGAAGATGTATGAGGATTCGCAAACTGCGGTGAGGTTGAAAGGTGTACTGAGTGGAGAGTTCACAGTCCGTATTAGAGTTAATCAGGGTTCGGTGTTAAGCCCCCGCCTCTTTATTATGGTCTTGAAGGCACTGTCTAGAGATTTTAGATCCGGACTCCCGTGGGAACTGTTTTATGCAGACGATTTAGTCCTAATAGCTGACGATGTGCAAGATGCTGAGGCCAAATTCAGAAGATGGAGAGAGGGCATGGCGACCAAGGTTTGACCCTTCCTGCCCGGGCAGCATTTTAAAAGGACGCACATTGCGAAGGCCCGGAGCCCGGGCGTCCTTTTAAAATCTGTATGCTTGAAAGCGCCCTTAAGCGTGCTTTGAAAGCCGCACGGCGAAACGTTTGTAAACAAAGCCAATCGGACCGCCGCCAAGCCTCAACAAGAAGAAGAAGTCCGACCTTGTCCGCCATTGCCAGTTAGAGCGAAAATTAGTCTTCCAAAGTGTCCGATATGGCTAAATCCGCGGAATAACTCTCTCCACGGAAATTGTCATCACACCTGAACCAGTTGACCTAGAGAGCTCTACTCAACACCAGTCTACAGATACAAGTAAGGGCTAAATTTTGACATTTGTGTGAATTCTCTAGCTATTAAATTAACAAAAATAGGCCTATGTTTACATAAGAAGTTTTGTGGCCAGATCGCCTGGATAGGACTATCGACATCTATAAATGCTGCCCGGGCATAGGAGGGTCAAGAGTCAATATTAACAAGACCAAAGTTACGCATTGTAGATTGAAATGAGTCAATGTGGAAAAGAGCGGTGCATACCGATGTGCACTGGTAGAGATGGACCGAATATTCGCATTCGCATGTGCGAATATTCGGTATGTTTTCAATATTCGCATTCGCATTCGCATCCGCATCCGCATTTCCTAGCTATCTACGAATATGCAAATATTTTCACCAAACCAATGGAAAATATGATAACATATGCAATATTAAATTTTAATGTTAACACAAACGAATAAATAAAAGTGTAGATGTGCGTTGGGGGGCTAGACTAGAGAAGGACTGAGCAGTGTTGCCACTTAACCTTATTTAAGCCCTTCTGTACTGGCGACGTCTTATTAACTTTATTCTGACTACGATAAGACAACTTAATTCAGTTTAAAAATGGCCTCAAGCAATTAACTGGCTTTTAACTATCTCACTTAACTCATTTTACTACCACAGTTCCTTCTTAAACTGCACAAAATCGTCTAAATATAGCTAGAATGCAATTAAAAATACGTTGCCGGTACAGAAGGGGTTAATAGTACCAGATCGAACCAGTGAAAAGAACCAAATTATTCGAAAACGTACCAAATACAGTGAATACATAAATGATCTTACATTAAATCTCTAGATGATTAAGCGACAGTGTTGTCATTTACACTCCGGTTAAATTAATTTCTCTGATCTCTCCAAACCCTTAAACTGGGATATGTTCCATATACAGTATCCCATTAGTTTGGATTTGAAAGCCCAACAGGGACAATTATTATTGACGTTATATAATAAATTTCATATTTGTTAATGTGATTGGTGGTTGATACGAAATTTGGTTAATAGAAAAAATATGTAAAAAAATCTTCCACTAGATTGCTGTTTAGATATGCTAGATTTAGAGGAAAAATAGCTAAAATAGCTAAAATAGCATCACTGCCCGGTAAACGAACGTGTGCTGGACCTGGACAGTTGAACTGTCACAATATTGCAGTTTCAGACATATCCAATATAATAGCATGTCAATAAAGAATATTCGGACCAAAAGACATAGCAGAAGCCATCGCCAACATGCCATCCCACTCGGCACCAGGCCTGGACTCTTGGAGTTCGATCCTAATAAAGAAATGTATGGAAAACCTCTCAAAACCCCTGGCTATAATGTGGAGAAGGAGTCTAGACACTGGAGAAATACCGGATAGTTTGAAAACGCAATAATTGCCCCTTTGCATAAAGGAGGGAGTAAAGCACTACCAAAAAACTATCGCCCAGTAGCTCTGACTTCCCACATCATTAAAAAATTTTGAGCGAGTCCTGCGAGGCAAAATCTCAACATTTATGGAAAAAAAATGAACTACACAACACTGGTCAACATGGGTTCAGAGCAGGAAGATCATGTCTATCGCAACTATTGGAACATTACGACAGAATTCTTAAATCCCTAGAAGAAAAGAAAAACGTGGACGTTATTTACACTGATTTTGCTAAGGCATTTGATAAATGTGATCACGGTATTATTGCACACAAACTTAAAGCAAAAGGGATAACAGGTAAAATCGGAAGGTGGATATACAACTTCCTCGTGAACCGAAAACAATCAGTAGCAGTAAGCCAAGTAACATCTGAGCCTTCAGACGTCAAAAGCTCAGTTCCCCAAGGAACAGTACTAGCGCCCCTTCTTTTCCTCATTCTAATAAGTGACATAGATGCCAACACAAGACACAGTACAGTATCCTCCTTTGCGGATGACACGAAACTGAGTATGATAGTAAAGACACGGGCCGGCTGCAAGAGGACAAAAATAAGGTGTTCCAGTGGACCAGGGAAAATAACATGCAGTTTAATGAAGACAAATTCCAATTAATACGATACGGAGATGAGGATTTCGTTAAAGAGAACACAAGTTACATAACAGAATCCAATCACATAATAGAATGTAAAGACAATGTGAAAGACCTTGGGGTGATAATGTCTGAAAATATGGGATTCAACGAACATAACCAGGTCCAAGTTGCAGCTGCGAAACGGCTAACAGGTTGGATTCTACGTACAGTACATTTAAAACTCGCGGTGAATTGCCTATGATAACACTCTTCAAATCCCAGGTGCTACCGCGGTTAGAATACTGTAACGTATTAACATCCCCATACAAAGCAGGTGAAATTAATGACTTAGAAAGTGTACAAAGGAACTTCACCTCCCATATAAACTCAGTAAAACAGTTACACTATTGGGAGCGTTTAAAATCACTAAAGCTGTATTCGTTGGAACGTAGAAGGGAACGATACTTAATAATATATACGTGGAAAATCGCAGAGGGTTTTGTACCAAATCTACATACCCCAATAGCAATGAAGTTCAGTAATAGGAATGGCTGGGAATGCAATATCCCCAAGAAGAAAAATCGGGGTGCTATGGGCTCTCTGCGAGAGGGCTAGTTATCACATAGAGGAGCACGTCTCTTCAACAAACTCCCGCGTCGAGTAAGAGACATGATACCTTATACCTTATGATACCTTATGATGTGTTCGCCACTCTTCTAGCGGCACCAAGGAGCGCGACGCCCCTCGTTTTGGGTGGTGATTTGGTGCAGTAGACTGTTTGAAGCGACAGCTCGCTCCCTTGCGAGGATGGGCTCGTCTGGCACCTTTTGCAGTTCGACATCCAGGGCTCTCTTGAAGCTGTCTAACGAGACGTCCCTCATGTCTCTTACTCGCCGTGGGAGTTTGTTGAAGAGACGTGGGCCTCTGTGTGATAACCAGCCCTCTCGCAGAGAGCCCATAGCACCCCTGTTATTCATCCGGGGGATTTCGCATTCCCAGCCTCTCCTATCACTGAATTTCATGACTATCGGAGTATGTAGGTTTGGTACTAAACCCTCTGCGATTTTCCATGTGTATATTATTAGGTAACGTTCTCTTCTACGTTCCAGTGAGTACAGATTCAGTGCTCTTAAACACTCCCAATAGTGTAGCTGTTTTATCAAACTTATATGCGAAGTGAAATTTCTTTGTACACTCTCTACGTCATTTATTTCACCTGCTTTGTATGGGGATGTTAATACGCTACAATATTCAAGCCGCGGTAGCACTAGAGATTTGAAGAGCGTTATCATAGGTACTTCACCGCGTGTTTTAAAAGTACGCAGAATCCAACCCGTTAGACGTTTCGCAGCCGCCACTTTGACCTGGTTATGTACTTTGAAACCCATATTTTCAGACATTAATACCCCAAGGTCTTTCACACTGTCTTTCCGTTCTATTATGTGGTTAGATTCTGTTAAGTAATTTGTAATTTCTTTAACACCGTTATTATCTCCGTACCGTATTAATTGGAATTTTTCCTCATTGAATTGCATGTTGTTTTCCCTGGTCCACTGGAACACTACATTCATGTCTTCCTGCAGTCGGCCCGTGTCTTCTTGTGTGTTTACTATCTTGCTTAATTTTGTGTCATCAGCAAAAGACGACACCGTACTGTGTCTGGTGTTGGTATCTACGTCGCAAATTAGTATGAGGAACAGAAGGGGCGCTAGCACTGTTCCTTGGGGCACTGAGCTTTTGACATCCGAAGGCTCAGATGTGACTTGGTTTACTGCTACTGATTGTTTTCGGTTTACGAGGAAATTGTATATCCACCGTCCGATTTTCCCAGTTATACCTTTTGCTTTCAGTTTGTGGGCTATTATACCATGGTCACATTTATCAAATGCCTTAGCAAAATCGGTGTAAATGACATCCACGTTTTTCTTTTCTTCTAGCGCTTTAAGAATTTTGTCATAGTGTTCCAAAAGTTGTGAGAGACATGATCTTCCCGCTCTGAACCCATGTTGACCGGTGTTGTATGAGAGGCGTCTCGTTTTATAGCTTCAAGAGAGCTCTCGATGTCGAACTACAAAAAGTGCCAGACGAGCCCATCTTCGCAAGGGAGCGCTCCGCCTCTTCGAATAGTCTGCTGCACCAATTCTCAAATAACAACGTAGGGCGGTGCGCTCCTCGGTGCCACTAGCAAGAGTGGCGAACTCCACATAGGTGAACATAGGTAGGTGATTTCCTCACTGATTTTGTATTTAGTACTGTACCAGATACTGACTATTTTATTGAAATATTCGCAATTCGCATTCGCGAATTTTACAACTAAATATTCGCATTCGCAAATATGGAAAATTGATATTCGTTCCATCTCTAAATTGTGCAGTGTGTGGAAAGGGTGTGGGCACTAACTCGATTCGGTATAGCGTCTGTCGATGTTGGGTACATCATGAGAGTAAGCGCTGTACAGTAGAACTGTAGAATAAGGGCGGGTGCCCATCCCCGAAAGGGGTTGAAATAGGGGAGCTATCCCCCCGCCAAAGGCGGCTTTCTAGGGCCTTTCCTAGCTGATGCTGAGAGGAATGGGTTCTAGTCAATTGGTGATGGGCTGGTCTATCAGAGTGAGAACTGAGCAATCTCTGCCATACCCATAGCTTAATCTGACTGTTCCTTTTACTTATATATTTTCTAGATCTCAAGTGACGGCGTCTCTAACGTGGATTGACCTCCCAATCTACCAAGATTGGAAGCCAAAGCGTCACATTTTTCCTTTGCCCCTCAACTTTCTCTTCATAATTGCGGAGGGGCACAGGGCCCTGGGTGGGGGTTTGTTTCCCGGGCGTTTCCGCACCCTCCTCAGCTCCCCGCCATGGAGTGGCTTCGGTCACCCAGTCTATATTGTGGTCGGCAGGGAGGGTTCTTTGGGGGCGCTAGGTTATGGCCTTGGCCTTGCCTGGGGCCTTGGGGCTGTTCGGCCAGGCAGCTTGGGGAACAACAACTGTAGAATAATAGGACCCCTGCCGAAGGATAAGTCAGAAATAGAGAAATTTGAGTGCGTAGTGTGCAAGGGCGAGCTTGAGTTAAATGATGATCCTGTGTCTGTGAATTTTGTAAATGAGTAATTGGAGCTCATGGACAAGTTTTGTTACCTAGGAGATACCATCTCTGCCGGTGGTGGGGCCGAGGCTGCCATTGTCGCTAGAATTAGATTTGGCTGGGGGAAGTTCAGAGAACTGCTGCCAATTCTGACCATGAAAAGAATGCCTCTCCCCCTGATGGGAAAGGTGTATGCCTCATGTGTTAGACCCAGCCTTATGAGGGCTTCTGCCCAGTGGGCTGTTGACAAATAGTTTTTATTATTATTATTATACTCATGTGTTAGAAGTGCAATTACGTACGCCTCAGAAACATAGGCCGTTAAAGTAAAGGATGTCAACAGAATGGAACGTAATGAGATGAGAATGGTGAGATGGATGTGTGGGGCCAAACTGCAGGATAGAATAACAAATGATGAGGGTTGATTTGTGTATTGTTGAGGAATAATTGATAGTTTTGCGGAAGATTGCGACGGAGAGATAGAGGGAGAAATTGGGTCTTTCAAGATTTTCTCTACCCCAATCAGAAATAATTTAATAGATCGGAAGATAGGCGCTATATGGCCCTTTTACGTGAGTTTTATTGTGATTGCATGCTGGGCTGATGTGAAAAATTAGTAGAATACCGGTAGTGTAAGGTACAGTCATCAGCATATGAGTGGATAAGACAAGAGGTACAGTTGAGGAGATCATTAATAAATATTAGAAAGAGAATTGGAGACAGGACAGAACCCTGAGGAACACCGGAGTAGATAGGTCGAGGAAGTGAGCGATGGTCGTCCACAACTGCAGAAACTGCAGAGAGAGTGAGTGAGTGGGTGGGTAGGTTCCACCCATACCGCACTTCTCGAAAGGGAAGAGTCAAAAGCATTTTGTCTCACCAATTCACCTCCTCTTACTAATTCCCTAGAATCTCTCTCTACACGCCACAATGTTGCATCTCTCTCACTTTTATACTGCACTTACAATAATCAGTGTTTTTAGAACTTTCTCAGTACAGCAAACCCTCGCTATCTCGGACTAATTGGGGGGAGACCCAGTCCGAGATGACCGAAAATCCGAGATGTCCGGAGTCCGGCATGTGTCCGACCTAACAGAGGATAAAATCCGACCTAA
Source organism: Paralithodes platypus (assembly GCA_032716605.1). Classification (NCBI taxonomy): domain Eukaryota; kingdom Metazoa; phylum Arthropoda; class Malacostraca; order Decapoda; family Lithodidae; genus Paralithodes; species Paralithodes platypus. The sequence goes on from CM064528.1 coordinate 27,486,832, forward strand.
CCAATGTACGTCCGAGGCAACAATGAACTCGGAGACTACGGAAAAAATCCGACCTCAAGAGAGAAGTCCGCATCAACCTAGAAAACGAAGACAACCCTATTTGAACCCTATAATCTGTAATAGAAAACACAGTACAGTACATGTATTTTAGTTTTACAATATATACGCTCGGTCCCCGGATGTAAGATGGCGTCGGACCTCCCTTCTGTTTCTCGGATATTCACCCTTATTGTCCGGTGACGTGAGGTCGTCATCCGACACGTCATCCTTTGTCGGACACCGTTACGACACATTTCGGAAATATTCGAGATATCAGAGGACGGTTATGACGGACATTTTCCGAATACTTATATAAAGTCCGACAACGTCAGAGACTGTCGGAACGATGACGGAAATGTCCGAAATACGGAAGTGCAGGTCCGAGAGGCCGTAGCCAGTCCGACTAGTACGGGTTTCCGACTTCTAGAGGTCCAGATGGCGAGGGTTTACTGTATATCCCTCCTCCCTTACGGAGAGTGGGGGGCACCCGCCTTTCAACACATTCCCACCCCTATTCTGTCCAACTCTCTAACTCAAGAGTGAATTGATTTTCCCAGTCCTTCTTCTACTTAACCTAAGAAGTGCGCATGGGGGGTATGAGACACCACACTCCTGTGCTGACGTATTTGAGCTGTCCCCATCACTAACATCGTTATTTTACCATAAATAGCATTAATACTTATCCATATGCGCCTATTATAGGTTGATTATAAAGGTATTAACCTGTTACAACAATAAAACAAGTGGAAACAGCGTTTGGATGGTCAAAATCGGCGATACAGGCCGGGAGTTACATAATGTATGGCTGAGGCAACCTCCCACCCCACCACTCTTTCCCAAGTCTGGAGAGAGACTGTCGATCGATACTCTCTCTCTCTCTCTTCCACTCGCTTGGTAACAGTGATGACAATGCCCTGCTTGCAACTCGCTAATGTTAGCACGAAAATATACCACAGAATAAGGGAATAACAGGTAAAATAGGTGATAACTGAAGGAGGGGAGGAAAGTGGGGAAGGAGGGGAGGTGGAGGAGTGATATTTGGCATGGCCCAGGGGCAAAAAAAAAAAAAAAAAACAAAAAACAAAAAATGTTGGGGTGTTTTAAATGGATTTGTTTTCCCCCCTTACTCTTAAGAGTCTTCCCGCAGTCCGCCGGGGGAACTCTTAAGAGTCTTTCCGCAGTTCCCGGGTTAACAAGTAAGCTTTGGAATTCTCTCAATCTGCCTTTTCCTCATTGTATGAAATAAACTGATTCAAGCTCCGTGTGTCCATACAATTTGACTCGTACTTACCTTGAATTTGGCTCTCTTTTACTCTTTCAATATTTCCCAATTTTTTTTTTTTTGGGGGGGGGGAAGGAGGAACACTTGTTACAGGCATTTTTGCCTTTTGTCTCCTTCAAATACATAAGAAAACAAAAATTGTAAATTTTAAGTTTCGCAGTATAGTATCAGCATTGGTTGAAATGTTTGTCCTTGCTTTGTACAGATATGAATTGGAAACCTGATGGCTGTTCTCTATTTTCTTTTTTCTATGTGGATGAGGGAGACAAAAGGCAGAACTGCCTGTGATGAGTGCCTCCCAGAGTTGAAAGAGTGACAGGGCCAAAATCAAGGAGCGTTCGAGCCAAAATGCCTGGACACAAAGAGTTTGAAACAATTTAAGTCATAAAATATGGGGAAGATGGATTTAGGGATAGAGTTCCAGGTTCAGCTGTTGAATAGAAGAAAGATTGGGAATATCATTTCACTCTTGGGTTGGAGAGTTGCACAGAATAGGGGTGAGATTGTGTTGCAAGACGGGTACTACGTACCCTACGTAAAGGAGGTGGTATACACAGAGAGAGCTCTGAGGAACACTGATTATTGTAATAGCGGTAAAATTACGAGATGCAACATTACATACATACATACATAAACACAGTGGACCAGAGGGAAGGATGGGTAGACTGTGCCTACCTAGACTTTAAAAAGGCATTTGACAAAGTTCCACACAAGAGATTGCTGTGGAAATTAAAACATGAGGGAAAAGTAGGAGACAAACTGCTGAAATGGATGGAGAGCTACCTTAGCGAAAGACAGATGAGAACAACAGTAAGGGGGAAATCGTCAAACTGGACTCAAATTACGAGTGGAGTACCACAAAGATCTGTCCTAGCCCCAATCATGTTTTTAATATTTGTAAATGACTTACCTGAGGGACTAACAAGCTACAGTATATGAGCATGTTTGCGGACGATGCTAAGCTGCTTAAAACGATCAGAACCCAGGAGGATTGCCTTGAACTCCAATCAGATTTGCAAAAGATCCATGAATGGAGCATCAAATGGAATATGGAGTTCAATGCAGGAAAATGTAAGACTCTAGAAATGGGTAAAAGCAAGTACAGTCCTAGAAAAGATTATAAACTAGGAAACGAAGCGATTGCCAAAGCAGAAAAAGAAAAAAACTTGGGGAGAGAATTTAAGGATAACATGTCTCCGGGAAGCCACGTAAATAAGATAGTAAGAGAATCACTAGCACTATTGGCAAATATCAGGATGTCTTTCAATTATCTTAATGAAACACCATGAAACAAATAATAACGGCAATAATAAGACCCAGGATGGAATATGCATCTGTAGTGTGGTCCCCTCACATGAAGAAACATATCCACAAAATTGAGAGGGTACAGAGAGCAGCTACAAGGATGATCCCAGGTTTGGAAAATTTGGAGTACCAAGAGAGGCTCGAGAGATTGAATCTACCTACACTGGAACAGAGAAGGAAACGAGGACAGCAAATTCAGATATACAAATGTGTTAGAGGTATTGACAAAATCGACCAAGAAAACTTCATAGAGAGGGATGGAGGTGAGAGAACAAGAGGTCACAGCTACAAACTGAAAGTGCCTAATAGTAAATCTGATCTGAAAAGTAAAAGATTTCCTACCAACTCGATTAGTGGGTGGAACAAATTGCCAGCCGAAGTAGTGTCTGCACCATCAGTGTATAGTTTCAAAGCACGGTATGACAAACATATCTTAGGAGGCGGGAATTAATGAGCATGCTCACTCCCGCAAATACAACTAGTGTAAGTAAAACTAGTGTAAGTACATACATACATACAAACATAAAATTTTAAGACTGAGTGCTCCGCACATACGTGCAGTTTCAGTCTCTTGTCCTAATGGCGGCGTTCCAGGCAACCCTGTTAAGGGCTGCTTCACTTGTCAAGTTTTTGGATTTGAGATCGGCACGTGTAGTCCGATCACAGGTCTTCCTCGGTCCACCCCTTGGTGCAGCTCCCTCCACAATCACAGACCTGCATTTTTTCACCCAATTTTGTTCATCCATTTTCTCCACATGTCCATACCATCCCAGTCTACTTGTACGCATCACCTCGCTAATACTCTTTATACCTAAACGTCTCCTCAACTCATCATTTGTTATTCTATCCTGCAGCCTGGCCCCACACATCCATCTCACCATTCTCATCTCATTACGTTCCATTCTGTTGACATCCTCTACTTTAACGGCGCATGTTTCTGAAGCATACGTCATTGCACTTCCAACACATGAGGCATACACCTTTCCCTTCAGGGAGAGAGGCATTCTTTTCATGGTCAGAATTGGCAGCAGTTCTCTGAACTTCCCCCAGCCACATCTAATTCTAGCGACAGTGGCAGCCTCGGCCCCACCACCGGCAGAGATGGTATCTCCTAGGTAACAAAACTTGTCCACCATCTCCAAAGACTCATTTCCAAAGTTCACAGCCACAGGATCATCACTGAATAGAAGCTCGCCTTTGCACACCACGCACTCTATATTTTAAATTTCTCTATTTCTGACTTATCCTTCGGCAGGGGTCCTTTTACTCTACTACAGCGCTTACTCCCATGGTGTACCCAACATAGACAGATGCTACATCGAATCGAGTTAGGGGCCACACCCTTTCCACACACTGCACATGGGTATGTACCGCTCTTTTCCACATTGCCTCGTCTCAATCTACAACTGCGGCGAAGAGAGAGATTGTAAAGAGTCGGTGAGTGGACGTGAGTTAATGAGACAAAAGGCTTTCTTTTATACTTTGTCAAGAAGTGCTGTGTGAGGGGATCCTCCCTACACATGCGAATAATATTCAATACATGGACGCACTGTGCCCCTGTACAGAGCAAGAAGCTGTGAAGGGGTAAAGAACCCTCAGAGGCGGTTGAGCACACCCAGCTTCTGGGAAGCTGTTCTAGCAAGGGTGGTAATATGGTCTTTTCAAGTGAGATCAGAAAAAAAAAAAAAAAAAAATACCGGTACCTGGAATAGGGTAAGACGGGGTAATTTCGCCGAATAGAAACTGCCACAAATGGAATTTTTAAATTATTAATTTTTGATCTATACATTCAGCCTTTCTGCTATAGATGCCCCCCCCCCCCCTAAAAAAAATATATATATAATGTTTTGGTCATGCTGCCGATTTTCTATTTAAAAGTTACTCTCGCGGCGAGGTAATTTCGCCACAACCTATTTTACGCATCATATTGCTAGTAAACTAAATAACATTTTATGATTAAACAGACAAAACACTAGCGCGCAGGTATAACCAATAAAAAGATGCACAAACCCAAACTGCCACTAAATATGTCGATAGAAAAACGTCGCACGCACGCACACACACACAACTGAACGGGGCGGGCAGAGATGCAGGTGTGTCACACGTGTAGGCCTAGGCGCCACTGTGTCTAGTGCGGGTGTGGACGTGTCTAGTGCGGGTGTGGAGTTGTGGACATGTAGTGCGGGTGTGGATGTGTCTAGTGCGGTTGTGGACGTATTTATTAGGCCTACGGGTGTGGAAGTATTTAGTGCGGGTGTGGACGTGTCTCTTGTGGGTGCGGCGTGTGGGTTGCTAGTGCGAAGTACCAGGCAGCAGCTGACGGCTAATGCCAACACTGTGTCACACGCAAACATACAAACAAACAAACACCCCCACACACACCCGACCATACCGTCAGACGCGCCGCTAGCCCCGGCTCCAGGCCCCGCAAAACTGAAACACAACCTAAGCCAAACTAGATCTACAACCTAAGCTAAACTAGCTATACAACCTAAGCCAAACTAGCTCTACAACCTAAGCCAAAACTGCTCTACAACCTAAGCCAAACTGCAGCCGAATCCATGGAATAGTTTCGGAGATATCAGCGTTTGAATGCAAATTATTAGCATCGCGGCGAAATTACCCCGTCTTACCCTACTGAGAGAAGATGAAGGGTTGATTTGTGTATTGTTAAAGTATAAGGGATAATCCTGTGTGAGTTCTTGAAGGGTAGATAAATGGAGAATTTGGGTTTTAGAAGCATTGAAAGCAACAAGATTTCTATGCTGCACAATTTCCTGCAACATCCACGTCAAGTCCCATAACCTTGAGATCCTTTCTCAGAACCATGTCCCAGTCTTCCTCGGTGTACTGACTGTCGTCCCTCTGATCCCTTCCGTACTTCTAACATGCTTCCCCTAGTCATCCCCATCCATTCTCTCTAAATGACCAAACCAAACAATCTGCCGGTAATTGTAGACCTCACCAATACTGTACATTTTATAACAAATAATTATTTCAACACTACTTAAATTGGTACCTCTCTGTAGCATTACATATTCCCCTCACCACACTTCTTCACTTCTTCTAGTGCTATCTTTTTTGAGTGGCCATATCTCACTACCATAAAGCAGCACACTTCTTCCACATGCAGCATACAACTTCCCATTAGGGAGAAAGGAGAAACTAACCTGTAGTTTATGTTGCGTTTGGAAGCCAGGTCCCAGCGCTCTATGGCGGCCACCATTCTCTCCAGCACCTCAGACCTTGTAGGGCGGTCTATGGTCCACGCCTCAGCTCCACCACTGGCAATGTGTGACAACACCCCAGCAGCATTGTAGCTCACCTGGTAAATAACATATGTATTTATTGTCTATTTTTTTGTAACAGGAAAGCGTCTTGTCCCCATCTTAACTGCTCACTAATTTTACAGTTTTTATAGCCAAATATGTTGTTGCTAATGATAAAAATTTGTCATTAAAATTATATCTAGATCTAGTAGTTTTTTAACCCCTGCACCCTTGGCATAATTTGTTTTCTTCATCCCTTTAAACCCATTTAATCTCTCTAAAAGAATGGGATATGGAAAACTTTAAATAGCTTATGATGAAGTATGGTATCCTTTCTATAGAAATCTGCCAAACAGTCCTCTGTAGCTTTCTCCAAAGTCTCTAAATTGTGTTATTTTGTAAATATTTGATGATCAATAAAACTAGTGGATGCCTGGTTAGGGTGAAAGTCATGAAAGAGTACTGTATCAGGGAATATTGTACCTCCCTTAACTTTGAACATACTGTACTTACACTTAAGCTATTTGAGTGTATCTCTCCCCTTTCAGATGCCACTCAAGGCATAAAGAAAGGCCTAAACGTCCTATGACGTTCCCCAAGCCGAAAGTTCGGCACTAAAGTGATAATCTGAGAACAGATAATTATCGAAGTTAACTTGTTTTATCGGACTATAATTGGAAGCTTAACTTCCAGTTTAGTTATTGGACCAGTTAACTTCCGAAAACTATTTTGTAGTCCAATAATATCCTTTAATTTTTATCGGATAAATTTCTATAAAATTTTACATTTTTTCTAGCTTCTTCAGTATTATAGTTAACTTGGCAGTCTCTCTTACCAAGTATTCTCTTTAACTTACAAGATTACAACCATAGAAAGAAGTTGCAAAACCTATAGAAAATGCTTATTCATTTTGGATAAGTTTAGCAAGAGCGAAAGAATATTTCTGATTGGGGATATGAATGGGAAGGTGGGTGATAGTAAAGTTGATGGGGTGGTGGGAGGGTGGGGTGTACTGTCAGAGGTGAATGGGAATGGTAGTGCACTTGTGGACGTATGTGTGGTGAGGAGGCTGTGGACACTGGATAGCCAACACCTTCCGACACAGAATGATACACAGGTACACATGGAAAGTGGTGTGGAGGAGGAAAGATGATACAGTGGTGGAACGAAAGGCACTGATCGATTATACTGTATATGTGTGGATGAACGAATGAAGAATTCTGAGCTGGATGCTGGGGTATATAGGGGTATTAGGGGAGTCTGTCTGACCATTATGTAGTAGTAACTAAAATTAGGATACAAAATAATTGGGTTAGGAGAGCTGGAGGGAGGTGAGAGGGATGTGGAATGACGAAGAGAGAGGAGAGGTTGCAGGAGGAGGAGATCAGGGAAGAGTTCAAGTAGAAACACGACTAGGTAGGTTTGACCTGGAGGAAGTGGAGGAGGTGAGCAAAGTGTTTAAGGAAGAGATCTGTGCAGCATGTGAGGAGGTGTGTGGAGTAAGGAGAAGAGGGAGGGGAGTGAAGGATACAGCATGATGGACTGAAGAGGTAAAAATAGCTGTGGAAGACAAGAAGAAAGCGTATAGAGAGTGGTTGGGTAGTAGAGGGAATGAAGATTTGGAGAGACAGAAAAGAGTGAGGTACTTGGAGAAAAATAGAGTGGTGAAGAGAGTAGTGAAGGAAAGTAAGAGAAGAATAGATAAGGAATTTGGAAGGAATCGGAGTGTAAAATGGAGTGAGTGTAAGAAACTTGTGGAAACAGGTCAAGATAGTTAGGGAAGGTAGCAAAGGAAATAGTAAGGGTTTGCAAGATAAAAATGAGCGAGTGATAGCTGGGAAGCAAGAGAGAGTCGAAAGATAGAGGGAGTACTTCAACGAATTGCTGAATGTAAGAAATGAAGCGCCAGCAAACAATAATAATAATAACAACTATTTGTCAAAAGCCTACTGGGCAGAAGCCCTCATAAGGCTGGGGGCGCCAGCAAACAGTTGGATGGGGTATGGGAGGGAGAAGAAGAGAAGTAGTGGAGAAGGAGGTGGGGATCAGGTCAAAAGTGTGTGAAGCCATGAATAAAATGAAGATGGGGAAAGCATCAGGAATAGATGGAGTGTGTGGGGAAATACTGAGGTATGGTGGCGAGATAGTGAACGAATAGGTATAGAAAATGTGTAAATAGCATGGTATAAAGGGAGTGCACCTGATGACTGGAAGACAGGCATAATAGACCCCCTGTATAAGGGTTTAGGGGTAACAGGAGTGTGTGGTAACCACCGGGGTATAAGCCTTCTAAGCGTAATAGGGTAGCTGTACAGTAGGGTAGGGATTGAGAGAGTGAGAGCGAAAACGGAGAAATGGATAGGTGATGAACAGGGCGGGTTTAGGAAGGGAAGAGGATGTGTAGATCAGATTTTTGCCCTGAAATGTGCTGTGGAGAAATATCTGGAGAAGGGACATAAGTTGTATGCTGCCTTTATGGACTTGGAGAAGGCCTATGACAGTTAAAAGAGAAGGTTTGTGGAAAGTACTGAGAATATACGGAGTAGACGGCAAATTGCTGAAAGCAGTGAAGAGCATGTATGAGGGTGCAAAGGCGTCAGTACGTGTGGAGAATGAGCAGAGCGAGTTCTTTGATCTGAATGTTGGGTTGAAGCAAGGGTGTGTGATGTCCCCATGGTTGTTCAATATATATAAATAGATGGAGTCATAAAGAAATACAAGGAAGAGCAGTGGATGTTGGTGTACCTCTGATAAGGGAAGGAAACGAGTGGAAGTTGTCTGTACTGCAGTTTGCTGATGATACAGTTCTGATGAGCGATAGTGATGGGAGTTGCAGGGGCTGGTAAATATGTTTGGAACAGTGTATGAAAAACGGAGTTTGGGGGTAAATGCAGGGAAGAGCAAGGTTATGGTCTTTGAAAGGGGTGCAGCCATAGAGTGTGAGGTGAAGTTGAACGGTCAGGCTATGGATAATGTCAGCTCATTCAAGTATTTAGGCAGTGTGTTGAGTAAAGATGGAGTATGGATGAAGAAGTGCGGGAGAGGATGCAACAGGGGAAGAGGGTTGTAGGAATACTGAAAGTAGTAACAAGAAATAGGGTGGTCAGCATGGAAGTAAAGAAGTCTTTCTATGACAGTGTGGTAATCCCGCCACTGACTTACGGGAGCGAAGGATGGACTTTGGTGAAGAGACTCAAACCAAGAGTAAGAGGGGTGGAAATGAGTTACTTGAAAAGTGCGTGCTGAGTTACATGGAGGGATAGACAGACGAATGAGGAAGTACGAGAGAGGTGCGGTGTGGATGTAGATGTGCTGGAAAGTGTGAAAGGAACACCTTGAGATGGTTCGGTCATGTGGAACGTATGGGAAGTAAGAGAATGACTAAGAGAGTGTACGAAAGTGAGGTGGCAGGACAGAGAGGGAGAGGTAAATCGAATGAGAGATGGAGTGAAGGTATATGAATGAAGGCGGTGCTGGATGGGAGGAGGGGCGTCGACTGACTGGGGACAGAGGTGCATGGGGCCGTTTCATTCGTGGCCACCCCTTCAGGGATCACGGCGTCCAGCAATAGATAGATAGATAGAAATCAGAAATTATTCACAGATTCCATAGAGATCAAATAACAAATATAAGTGCTGATAAATAAGGGAGATAGAAATAAATACAGTAGATAGAAATATAAGTAATATAGAGAGAAAACAGTTGACAGGAGAAATGATGAGAAATGTACATGAATAACTAGTGGTCTCTGTTTTCTAAAGGGTCACCGAGGTTACTTTGTTTTTTTTTTCAGTCTGTTTTTGCCCGCAAATGTCCGCGTATATACAAAAAAAAATCTGTGTTCTGGCCGACCTTGGAATTTTGGGGGTTATCACGTCTAAATGAATCTGTGTATACGAAACGTGTGTATATCGAGACCTGACTGCAGTGGCGTAGCTAAGGGGGGGGGGGGGGCTGTTTGAAATCGCCTCCGCCGCAAAGCTCAGAGGAACCTTCATCATAAGCACACGCTAAATCACTTATGGTTCGTCTTTATGATTGGGTTCTCACTACGAAAAAACTTCGTAACAAATAAAAAATAAAAATAAAATAAGAATAACTATTCATAAGCTTTCCATATTCCGTGGATGTACTTCTGTGGATTCTTGGACGAGACGCTGGTTAGCGCATCCATCCACCTTCACTGACATATCAAGTATACCAAAATCCTTAATACATCAACGAATGGGAAGGGGACGGTCGGGAGGGCCCCAGTCGTCAATGATTACGGGGCCACTACTAAATATTAGGTTTTCTTTATCTCCTTGCAGGAGTCAAACCTATAATTTATTAGTGGCCCCTCCATCATTGACGATTATGCCTGATGTCTAAGACTGGAGGGGGACATTCGTAATCATATCATAACCATTGCAAATAGAAAAGGCAGATAATCAAACAACCACATAGTATTCTTACTTAGTAAAAAATATATATTTATGTATAAACTTTATACAACATATAAAAAAGGGGTACAAGCAGGGGCATGCTTCAAAGAAGCCTGCTTGAGGGAAAAAGGGTAACTATGAGAATCTGTTCCCAGATCTGAAAGTTAAAGGCACCCCACTTAACTTAAGTGGTGAAAAATAAAACTTTAGGTTTACATCTATCTATCTATCTATCTATTGCCTGACGCCGTGATCCCCGAAGGGGTGGCCACGAACGAACCGCCCCCATGCACCTCTGTCCCCAGTCAGTCGACGCCCCTCCCCCCAACCAGCACCGCCTTCGTTCATGTACTTCCTCACTCCATCCTTCCACCTCATATTCGGTCTACCTCTCCCCCTCTGTCCCTCCACCTCGCTCTCGTACACCCTCTTAGTCATTCTCTCGCTTTCCATACGTTCCATATGGCCGAACCATCTCAAGTTGTTCCTTTTCACACTTTCCAGCACATCTACCTCCACACCACACCTCCTTCTTACTTCCTCATTAGTCTGTCTATCCCTCCATGTAACTCCGCACACACTCCTTAAGTAATTCATTTCCACTGCTCTCACTCTTGGTCTGAGTCTCTCAACCAACGTCCATGCTTCGCTTCCGTAAGTCAGTGTCGGGATTACCACACTGTCATGCAAGGACTTCTTCACTTCCATACTGACCACCCTATTTCTTGTTACTGCTTTTAGCGTTCCTACAACCCTCTTCCCCTGTTGTACCCTCTCCCGCACCTCTTCATCCATAGTCCCATCTTTACTCAACACACTGCCCAGATACTTAAAAGAGTTGACGATCTCCATAGCCTGACCGTTCAGCTTCACCTCACACTCTGTGACTTCACCCCTTTCGAAGCCCATAACCTTGCTCTTCCCCGTATTTACCTTCAAATTCCGTTTTTCGCACACTGTTCCAAACTCATTTACCAGACCCTGCAACTCCCATTCATTATCACTCATCAGAACTGTATCATCCGCAAACAGCAGTATAGGTAGCTTCCACTCAATTCCCTCCCTTTTCAGCGATACACCAACATCCACTGCTCTTGATAGTATTTCTTTCATAACTCCATCCATATATACAGTAAACAACCACGGGGACATCACACACCCCTGTTTCAAACCAACATTCAGGTCAAAGAACTCGCTCTGCTCACTCTCCACACGTACTGCGCCGCCTTTGCACCCTCATACATGCTCTTCACTGCTTTCAGCAACTTGCCCTCTACTCCGTATATTCTAAGTACTTTCCACAAACCTTCTCTATCCACTCTGTCATAGGCCTTCTCCAAGTCCATAAAGGCAACATACACCTTTTGTTTCTTCTCCAGATACTTCTCCACAACACAATTCAGGGTAAAAATCTGATCTACACATCCTCTTCCCTTCCTAAAACCTCCCTGCTCGTCGCCTATCCATTTCTCCGTTCTCACTCTCACTCTCTCAATCACTACCCTACTGTATACCTTCCCTACTACGCTTAGAAGACATATTCCTCGGTGGTTACCACACACTCCTCTTTCCCCTTTGCCCTTATATAGGGGGACTATTATGCCAGTCTTCCAGTCATCGGGTGCACTCCCCTTCTCCCATGCTAGTTTGCACATTTTCCATACCCATTCTATCACTATCTCACCACCATACCTCAACATTTCCCCACACACTCCATCTGTTCCTGGTGCTTTCCCCAACTTCACTCTTTTCATGGCTTCCCACACTTCTGACCTCCTGATCCCCACCTCCTCCTCCACTACTTCTCTTCTTCTCCCTCCCATACCATATCCAGCTATGTTTGCTGGCTCTTCATTCCTTTCATTTAGCAACTCACTGAAGTACTCCCTCCATCTTTCGACTCTCTCTTGCTTCTCGGCTAGCATTCTCCCATTCTTATCTTTCACACCCTTACTGTTTCCCTTGCTACCTTCCCTAACTTTCTTGACTTCTTTCCAGAACAGTTTCTTACTCTCCCTCCATTTTACACTCAGATTCCTTCCAAATTCCTCATCTACTCTTCTCTTACTTTCCTTCACTACTCTCTTCACCACCCTCTTACTCTCCACGTACCTCGCTCGTTTCTGTCTCTCGGAATCTTCATTCCCTCTACTACCCAACCACTCTCTATATGCTTTCTTCTTTTCTTCCACAGCTATTCTTACCTCTTCTGTCCACCATGCTGTACCTTTCACTCCCCTCCCTCTTCTCCTCACTCCACACACCTCCTCACATGCTGCACAGATCTCATCCTTAAACACCTTGCTCATCTCCTCCACTTCCTCCATAACTTCCAGGTCGAACCCTGGTTTACATGTGCACATATAAACCCCATTATTCTAATGTGTATATTCCTTAAAATTAGACACAAAAAATAGAATAAATTCTCGTACTATCGCAGATGTACTTAGTAAAACGTTACTCGGAGTTGCAACTACCGGGAACTCTCAAAATTAAATTGCTTCGACAGTGTAGCCCACTGAAAGAAACCGTTGTTGTACTACAACCATTGTACTTCAACAACATTAGGCGGGTGCCCAACCCCGAAAGGGGTTGAAATAGGGGAGCTATCCCCCCCCCCCCCGCCAAAGGCGGCTTTCTAGGGCCTTTCCTAGCTGATGCTGAGAGGATTGGGTTCTAGTCATGTGGTGATGGCCTGCTCTATCAGAGTGAGAGCTGAGCGATCTCTGCCATACCCATAGCTTACTCTGACTGTTCCTTTAACTTATATATTTTCTAGATCTCAAGTGACGGCGTCTCTTCCGTGGATTGACCTCCCAATCTACCAAGATTGGAAGCCAAAGCGTCACATTTTTCCCTTGCCCCTCAACTTTCTCTTCATAATTGCTGAGGGGCACAGGGCCCTGGGTGGGGCATTGGTTTCCCGGGCGTTTCCGCACCCTCCTCAGCTCCCCGCCATGGAGTGGCTTCGGTCACCCAGGCTTTATTGTGGTCGGCGGGGAGGGTTCTATGGGGGCACTCGGTTATGGCCTTGGAATTGCTCGGGGCCTTGGGGCTGTTCGGCCAGGCAGCTTGGGGAACAACAACAACAACAACATTTCCCGTAGGCATTACTACAGAGAAATTTTAATCACAACACTTACACATTGTATCACAGCTCTCATGGCTGAAAGAAACCATTGTTGTACGACATCCATTGTACTTCAACCACATTTCCCGTAAGCATTACTACAGAGAAATTTTACTCACACACTTATACATTGTATCACAGCTCGTATACTCTGTACATATCCTCCGGCGGGGTCTAGGGTGTCTTATGTTACACTGACTGCACCCCCCCCCCCCCCCCTCTTTCTTAACTTAAACAATAAGTGACTTAGAGACCCCTCTAGACCCTTTGCCGTAACGCTATACACGGCATTGATGGTTTGTCTAGTGCGACCGACAGGTATCGAGTTAAAAACGTATGATTTGAAGCCCATAGTTGAGTAATAGCTATGTCTTCAACAGAATTTTTTTTTAGAAAACGTAAAGATGCTGCCCATTTGCGTAAATCGTGGGCCCTACCCACTACGCCGGGATTACTCTCTTTAACCTGACAAGCGCGATTTGACAGTAGGTGCTAGGGTAGTTATTTGTGCATTTCTAGCCCTGGATTCTGACAGAATTCGTTATATTTACAATATAAACCATTATTTGTTTTCGGTATGCTTTTATTTTACATATATGATGTATATATGAACCTTCAAGAGTGCTAAAATAAGTGGGAAAAGCATTTGGGTGGTGAAAAACGAAGATATTGGCCACCCGGTCATAATCTCAGGCGAGAGAGAGACAGGCAGCCTTCCCCTCTCGCTGTCTGGGAGTCAACTGAGGAGGGCGGGGCGGTGTGTGCCGGTGTCTGGGTGTTGCATAACGATCTTTTATGCAACCCACTTGTGCTACATTATCGCGGGAGAGAAAAATAACCGATAAATGATGATAATAAGAGGAAAAATAGGTGATAATTGAGGAGGGGAGGGAGGGGGGAATAAGGTGGGGAAGGAGGGGAGGGGGGTGGGTGAGATTTACATGGATGAGTACTGGAGGGGAATTATCTCACCTAGAGACAAATTCCTTTGTTTTGATAGGCCCTTTTTTTTTATGGAAGGCTTTTTTTATGGTCCTGCTTCCGTGAGGCCTATCGCGTTCCCTATAGGAAGCCTTCCGTGAGGCCTATCGCGCTTGCCGGGTTAATGACTTCGACTAGCAGAGAAGCCATTTTTCGTTTCATTAACCTTTTACCTGTACTCGATACCCATAAAGCACCTTGTCGGTTAAGAGGTGCCACTCTCATATATTTGGTTAAAGCCTGTACAGGACACAAATTATGGTGCACTTTACCCCGTTTCAACGCCGGCACCGTGAACTCTGAGAAAACATGGTCACTATGTTCATTCTTGGCGATGAACCCTGGGGAAGGTGCAATATGAATGCAATCATTGAGTCTACCAAACCTTATGCAATTAGGGGTGTTGCTCATCGCAGCCAGCTCAGACACCCTGCTACCTGTTGCCAGAGCCATAAGGAACACAGCCTTTTTTAATAGTAATTCAAAATCTGCTGTATTCTGATACAGACGGGAATGAAGCAAAGATAACGCCTTGTCAAGAGACCAGGTAGGCATGAGCTGATGGGGAGGTGGGCGGAGTTTGAAGCATGCTCTCATGAAACCTGTTTCCTCCGCCTGTGGTATGGTTAGACCTGTAAGGTCAAAGAATGGCACCCTGATAGCTGTTAAGGGATTTTTGAGAGTCACTACAGATAGACGTTTCTGTTCAAACAAATAGTTTAAATGATGAAAAACTAACGCCACCGAAGGTACCGTCTGTTCTGTTCTAACTATCCAAGAAGTAAAGGACTGCCAATGAGATTGATATTGCCTTTTGGTAGATTGTGTATTTACCTAATTTACCTAATTGTAGTTTACAGGAGTTGAGCTAAGCTCGTGTTGTCCCGTCTCTCAGTCTACGTAATGAGATGAGAATGGTGAGATGGATGTGTGGGGCCAGGCTACAGGATAGAATAACAAATGTTGAGCTGAGGAGACGTTTAGGTATAAAGAGTATTAGCGAGGTGATGCGTACAAGTAGACTGGGATGGTATGGACATGTGGAGAGAATGGATGAACAAAATTGGGTGACAAAATGCAGGTCTGTGATTGTGGAGGGAGCTGCACCAAGGGGTGGACCGAGGAAGACCTGGGATCGGACTATACGCGCCGATCTCAAATCCAAGAACTTGACAAGTGAAGCAGCCCTTAACAGGGTTGCCTGGAACGCCGCCATTAGGACAAGAGACTGAAACTGCACTTATGTGTGGAACACTCAGTCTTAAAATGTTATGTATGTATGTATGTATGTATGTATCCAATTTTTTCTTGAAAATATGGATGTTCCTTGCCCCTACCACCTCCTCCTCCAGCCCATTCCATTTGTCAATACATCTATAGGGGAAGCTAAACTTCCTGATATCGTTCTTGCAGGTAGGTCTTTTTACTTTGTAGCTGTGGCCTCTAGTTATTCCTGTATCCATAATTAATATATCCTCCCTATCCAGCCTCTCCAGCCCCCGGGTACATTTGTACATCATTATCATGTCTCCCCTCTCTCTCCTCTCTTTTAGACTCGGTAGATTTAATTTGTCTAGCCTCCCTTCATATGGCAGTTCTGTGTACTGGTTCATAAATTTATCTGTCACGTTTCTACCATACGGCGTTAGCCACTTGGCCTCCTGAATGTCCACAATGCAAAAGTCAGCGAGGTCTTAAGGTTACCAATCGTGTCTAAGTGGAAATACCCGACCGGGAGCGACACTGGGTTCGGGCACCACATTCTCAATTGCTGGTACCACAACTGCGCCGGCCACAGGGGCGCGATTAACGAGACTACGCCTCGATAATCCTGTAGTTTGTTGACTACGTGGCACATTAGAGAAGCGTCTGGTGGCGGAAACAGATAGATGGAACTCCACCTGTTCCAATCCGTCACCAATGCGTCGGGCCCCCCCGCCGGCGTTAATGTCCGGCGTGTGAGGTACCGAGGGAGTTTGTGATTCTCTTCTGACGCAAACAGATCCACTTGTGGACGGTAAGGCTCTGCAATTATTTGATCGAAAATGTTTTGCTTGAGTGCCCACTCTACTGTTGTGCTCTGTCTCCGAGACAGCGCGTCTGCCCAGACATTTGCTACGCCTGGGAGATATGATGCATGAAGATGAATGTTCAGCTTGTTGGTTAGCACAAAAATCTTTTCTGACACGTCTAGCAACTTCCGAGACCTTGTTGACCCTTGTTTCTGAATGCAGTGAACTGCATTGAGATTGTCCATCCTGAAGGCCACTGACTTTCCCCGTAAAGTAGAGCCGTGAACCTGAAGGAAATACAAGGGAACTAGTAACTCTTTTACATTTATGTGAGAGGTTTCTGAAGGGGACCAAAGCCCTTGACCCTGATGCCCGAGGTTTGACTGAAAGCCCCAACCTATCGTCCCTGACGCAACCGTGTCCACCCATACCGTCGGCGGAGGAGAGGTCCATGACATGACTGAGTGCAACATTTCCCTCTTCGCCCAGACCGCTAGTAAGCTGTGTATTAATGTTGGGATAGGCCATAATATTCCCGCCGGTAATAGTGGGAAATATTTGTTGCCCTCCAAGAGTAAACGTTTGACTTTCAACCGGCCCAACTTCACAGTTAGTTAAACCCAGTTGAGAGAACCGACTAGAGATTCCCAGAGTCTCCGTGTCGTAGTCAGACTGTGGAGAAACATAAACATTTTTTTGCGAAACCTGTTTCGATTGTCCACACTCTGACTCAGAGTGAGAGACGCTGTGTCCCAGACCAGCCCTATCCACTGAATTACTTGTGAGGGAACAAGGTTCAACTTTACCAAGTTGACCTTGAATCCTAGAGATTTGACATGGTTTAACGTAATGTTGACATGAGCGTTGCATAACTCTTCTGTCTCTGCCACCACCAGCCAGTCGTCCAGATACCACAAGATCCTGATCCCTTGTTCTAAAATGGGCATCAGGGCTTGCCGGACTAATTTTGTGAAAATGCGTGGCGCTAGGTTCAATCCAAACGGCATCCTTTGAAAGACATAAGTCTGATGCATTATTCTTAAAGCCATAAATTTTTAAAATCTCTTGTTGACCGGGACGTGCCAATACGCGTCTGTCAGGTCTAATGAACACATCCACCCTCCCGGCGGAAGTGTTAGCCTGATTTGATTCACTGTCAGCATCCTGAAGGACACGTTGTGAATGTGGAGATTCAGATAAGACAGGTCTACGACCAGCCTCATCTGAATACTGTCCTTTTTGGGTACTAGAAAGAGTTTGGATGTAAACACCGGGTAAGTCGG
The DNA here is from genome assembly GCA_032716605.1 of Paralithodes platypus. Classification (NCBI taxonomy): domain Eukaryota; kingdom Metazoa; phylum Arthropoda; class Malacostraca; order Decapoda; family Lithodidae; genus Paralithodes; species Paralithodes platypus. Next base: position 27,504,557 of record CM064528.1, read on the forward strand.
GGGGACTGGGATAATGACATTCTTAGTTATCATCTCCTGAACTAGTGACTCCACCTCTAAAGAAACATGAGTGGCCTTTGTCGGCTGACGTAAGCGAAGTCGCCGGAGCCACTGCCAAGTGATGCCTTTGCGGACCACAGTCCTCGCCCATGATGTTAATGGCCATGCCCGATGACACGCCCGGAACGACCCAGTTAGCAGACTGGGGTTCGCCGGCCGGACTACTCTCGGTTCCAACACGCCTTTGACTGGCCCCGGGAGTGAGAGAGACCTTAGTTTTTTGCTGGTGGTGGTGTACTCTTAGATGACTGGCTGGGTTTGGCTGGAGGCGGGCCCTGACCTGGTCGTTGGTGAAACCTGTGGCCTTTACCTGAGAATTTACCCTGTTTGTACCTGACGTGAGCCTGACCCTGGGTGGAAGAGGACTTAGGCTGATGAAACGGCTTCGACCCACTAGCTTGAACTTTCGAAACTGGTTTGGGTTTAGGGAAAGTAAAGGTAGGCTTCTTAGGGTGAGAGGGACTTTGTTTGAATGCTTGTGCCATATTGAAAAGTCTTCCAAACTGCTGGAGAAATCAAAGAAGGGGTTAGCACTGGGGACAGAATTACTTGGCTTGCAATACGGTCAGGAAGTTTCTTTACTAAGAATATCCTCAGATCCTGCCTTGCTCGAACCGCCTCTAATAAGGCTGTCCGAATATCTCCTAAAGACTGAATGGAAGTTTGGAGAAGCAAGCGCCGGGAAAGTTCAATGGCCTTCCTGACTTCCGCAGTTTTGATTGCCTGAGAAGAGCGTAACAGAGACTTTGTTACTTGCTGAGTAACAATATATTGTGAAAACAGTCTAAACGCTTTACTTCTTAACCTAAACTAACCAAGAAATCAAACAAAGCAGAGGGGACTCCTCCGGCACTAAAAACCGGAAGAGAGAACCAAGAATGGTGCTCTTGAGGGATTTGGTGAGAAGACTTTGTAGTGAAAGTAGTGGCAAAATTTTGAGCCTCTGTTTCCCAGTCCACCCAAGGTCCCGTGCCCAACTGCCCCACCTGCAAGACTGGATTAGAGGCTGAGTCTGTGATCGGAAACATATCCAATTCCGGCGTCAAAGCAGAAAGTGCCTTGACATCGCTAAAGCCATCATTCTTAGTCCAGTCAGAAAAAAGCTTTGAAGCTGAGGCAGGGGGCAGGGCTGGTGTTGATGCATACACAAAAAAGTCATGGTTATAATAACTGGGAATGGCCTTAATATGAACATCTAAAACATCGCCTTGAATATCCAATGCTCTGAGTTTTCTAGACTTATTGCCTTGGATTACCCACTCATGTGGTACAGGGAGCTCCCCCGAAATAGTAGCTTGTGCTGCCTCTGGCTTAGTTGGTAACATTGCTACCCATGACTCATCAGGCCCGTATAAAAGAGGCATAGCTCCTTTTCTGACTGGTGCCTTGTCTAAAGGGGGGGGGGGGGGAGTAATGTCTGATATGACCCGCACATTGGAAGTAGTGAGAGCTGCTGTGCCTGGCACAGTGGAAATTGAATCTGACACAAGAGGAGGGTTAGGTATTTTAGCTAAAGCAATGGATGTAGCCAGAGGTCGCACATTCGTTGACGTCGCGGGAGCTTCCGTACCAACTGTAGGAGTTTCCGGCGTAGGGCCAAAGAACTTATTAAGTGCATTCAATAGTAACCCATCAATCTCTTCTGTAGTTACATACCTAGCAGATGACGAACTCCGTGGAGAATCGACAGTACCCTGAGAGTCTTCCAGGTGGTGACCTGACTCTTAAACTTCCATCTCTGAATCCAGAGAACACTGTTCTTCATCCCTTAAGTCTGGCCTCTCATGGGAAGATCCCGCCGAAGCCGGGACCTCCACATGCCGCCATGTTAGATCTGGGATAGAAGATGGGACATCAGCATCCCGGTGGACGTCAGCCACTACTTGCGTTACCAAAGGGTGTGTGCCGTCCTGCCATGGCTGTGAGTATCGCCATACACCTTGGCTGTGGCTGTTACTCGCTTAGGAGCCTGGAATACTCCCCAATTGGGAGTCCTCACCCGAGCACCCTAACAGTTTATAGTTACCGTAAGATACTTCTAAATCTGAGGCTGACACACGTGACCTGGGAGAGAAAGCATGAATATCAGGTGATGAAATGTCCGCCGGGGCATCCTCCACCACATTCTCTGAGCCCACACCCGACCTGTCAGATTGGACATTAGACTTGGAGGGGGTAGATGCAGAGAGCGGGGTACCAGGCTCCGGCGACAGCTGTGAGTCTGTTCGTACCGGAGGATCCCTTTTGGATGATTTATGACTTCTGCTAGACTTATGTTTAGTTTTAATAACGTCTTTAGGTCCCCTACTCTCTTCCTTAGTCCTCTTCCGTGGAGGTGAAGAGGAGTGGACCGAAGCTTTCACCTGCTCCCTTAGGGGTGACCTCGACTTGGACCTCGTCGCCGATGCCAAAGGTGACGGAGAGCGAGGCCTCTTGGATTTGCCAGGGGAGGGTGTGGGGGCCTGTCCCCGCCCAGTCTCGGAGGTCTTTCGTGAACGGATCTTACTCTTAGGAGGGGCGTGTTTAATAATTAACCGTTCCCAAAGCTCAAGGTTGTCACATTGCAATGCTTTATGAGCTACATTAGTCGAATAAGAAGCAAGAAGTTGTTTTACTTCCTGCAAGGCCACCGCCGCAGTATTATCTTTATGAATCAAAAGTTTAACACTTAATAGGGTACAAATAGTGCAATGTTTTGTCACCCATATCCCTCAATCGAGGCATTTAACACATTTAATGCATTACTTGTGCGCAAAAATAGGGATACCGGAGCATAACGGTGTTGAACACAAAGCAATGAGAGGTTCTATGGTCGACATGACCGAGACTGGCGGAAATCTACCCACCCCCGGGATCTACCTGGTCACCTGGCGCTACGCCGGTACTCCGCCCTGGAAAATAGAAAATTCCCAGGAATTAATGCTCATAAGGTTACCCCAAAATGTTACAAAAACATGTGTCATAAAACTGCTGGTCAACGAACCGTAGTCCTCAACCACTACTTTTCGCTGTCCAGCCGTTTCAAATTAAAGATTTCAGCATATCTTTACCTGTCAAAAGATTTAAGCATATCTTCTGAGTCTTCTTAAAGATGAAGCATATCTTCAATAAAGAGTAAGTCCTTCAAGTATCCCTTTACACTTGAAACACTAGTAAGATTCAGGCATCTTCTTATCCCATAAAAAGTTTAAGTCTTAATCACTAATCCGACTTCTACCAGAAGCCCTCATAGATCACCGTCTTGAAGGTCGTGATTCCTTTTTGTATCAACCAATTGTTTGGCAAACCATAGCGAATTGCAATTCCGGTAATATAACCACCCGAAGGTACCACCGCCGGGTTTCATATTAAATGTCAAACCAATTGTACCTGCCCCAGACCTCTTTGTAAAAGAGGTCGCCGGGAGGAAAAGACCAAACAAAAAACAGCATTGTCTTGGAGGCCGGGATACCTGATAGTATCAGTCAACTGTTTTTGGCAAACCATAGCGAATTGCAAATCCGTTAATACGACCACCCGAAGGTACCACCGCCCTGGGTCATAATAAATGTCAAACCAATTGTACCTGCCCCAGACCTCTTTGTAAAAAGGTCGCCGGGAGGTAAAGACCAGACAAACAAACAGCATTGTTTCAATGGCTTTGAAAAGCCGAGAAAACCATAACCAACAGGTGTCAGCATGATCACCTAGATAAATGTGTGGAGCCCACCTCGCCGGGAATAACACAGGAAGCCTGATCACAGGCTCGACCACAGAAAACGCAGTTTCTGATGAGCCCTCAAGCTACCAAACTTGCCGGGATAACAAACCTATTTTAGCCATCCTGACTAAAACTCGGTAAACAAAACGGCTTTCTCGGAGCAATCGAGAAAAACCGCCGGAAAGGCAACCCACACCAAACAGAACGCAGTCTGATAAACATAATCAGACCCATAGTCCGAAGCTCCTGGATCAGCCAATCACAACTAATCCAGGACACACATGGCACATGAATAAATTTTTATTATAATAAACAATGAAAACACTTGCATATGTGAAAAAACTACGAGTGGCTGGCTAGGCCTGGTGAAAACGGAAAAACACTTAATGACGTCGAAACACCAACGAAAAGCACTTCATCCCACCAAAACTGGAACAGCAGCCACAACAAAATCGTAGAAAACACCCGGGTAAGGGTAACACTGACTCGGGACCCAGAAAGAACTCCACTAAGTGAAGAAAAATACACCAGGAACGTCAGTACAAATAACATAGGCTACTCCATCTGAAAGATAGCTAGAAGCCCGACATCGCGTAGTTAAAGCCGCCTAACAAGCTAGGACTAAAGCTGGGGAGGTGTGGTGGAGTGGTCTTGCCACTGGCCTGGTAATCCAAAGGTCCCGGGTTCAAATCCCGATGTATCAATGGGAAGATATTATTGGGATGGAATTTGTGCTGTACCTGGTATCAGTGCATTACCACAAGCCCACCGAAACGTCAATAAAATACCCTCATTGTTCCCTGATTAAATAGCACTGTATGAATATTCCCATATTCAAAATATGCTATAGGGGTACAATGCCTGGTGAGTTATCTGCTCAACAGGTGGCGTTGTGTGTGTGTAAGTGTGAGAGTCCGAGTGTAGGGGGTGAGACAGTGAAGCACGGGAACGAGGTGGCTTCAGAGATGGGGTCGTTTCGGGCCATGAGTGAGCACCGTGCCTCATGTGAAGGCAAGATGGCAGGTGCTCGTTGTACTCTACGTGCTTCACATGTCTCACTCCCTAGACTGGAACAAGACCTCACGGGCTGCACTGTTCATTGTAAAGCGGTGAATGTTAAGGCTCTCAGCCTATGCCCGAGAGGAAGTAAGTTGGGGGAAAAAACAAAAAAACAAAACAAAAAAGTTTCAGAGCGTCCTCAACCCGGCCACGAGGGTCCGTCCGAAATAGACGCCCCAATAAAACGACCCAAAACACACTTGATCTGCGAGAAAACCACCCATGACACCCCTGCTACGCTAATCCTAACCTTACTCAAGACATCCCAGAGTAAACAAATGAGAAAAAACTCACTAGGGACGCAAGAATGCGGAACAAAGCGGAGCACTGTGGGGGACACGTCCGGGTGGGGTGAACGCAGAGCAAGGAAGGTGGATGGATGCGCTAACCAGCGTCTGGTCCAAGAATCCACAGAAGTACATCCACGGAATATGGAAAGCTTATGAATAGTTATTCTTATTTTATTTTATTTTTTATTTGTTACAAAGTTTTTTCGTAGTGAGAACCCAATCATAAAGACGAACCATGAGTGATTTAGCGTGTGCTTATGATGAAGGTTCCTCTGAGCTCTGCGGCGGTAGTTTCAAACTGCGCGTATGGGCGTTTGAAGAGGTAGCCTTATGTAATAGGCATAATCGTCAATGATGGAGGGGCCACTAATATACAGGGTGTTCCAGAAATATGTGCCGAAAATCAGGGGATGTATTCCTGACACATAATTGAATGTAATTCACTAAATGACCATATAAGCAAATATCAATAGTTGTCGAGTTACAGCACCTAACAGGTCTGCTTGAATGTGTTTTACTCCGGGAATTGCTTGTAAATGAAACATTTACCAAGGACAACGTGATTTATTAACAAAATAAAACAGTACAGTATTTCCAGTATTACAATACAATTACAGTAACAACACCTTGGTCGTTTATGGTATGTTACCGCGTACAGGGTGATAACACTATCTCTCTCTCTCTCTGTCTGTCTGTCTGTCTGTCTCTCTGTCTTTCTCTCTCTCTCTCTCTCTCTCTCTCTCTCTCTCTCTCTCTCTCTCTCTCTCTCTCTCTCTCTCTCTCTCTCTCCAGTATCTGATACTGCACACACGAACGTATCATTACGATTCTTATTACTAACTTAGGTACAGGTTATCACATACTGTACATTCTACAGCTTTCGGCACATTCCTGACAAACATGTCATCTTTGTTGTGTGCTGTATTACTTTACGGTCGTTAAGTAATTTCGCATCTGTTTCAGACAGTTTGTACAATCCCTGGATTTAAACACATTCCTGGCAGACCTCGGAGGTGCTGTAACTCGGAAACTATTGAGAATTGCCAATATGGTCATTTCGTAATTTACATTCAATTATGTGTCAGGAATACATCCCCTGATTTTTGGCACATATTTCTGGAACACCCTGTATAAATATATGAACCAAAAATTTCGGTAATATTTTCTTTTTCGTGAACTGTAATGGTCAAATCGATAGCTATATTTAATTTAATCTATAATTAATCGATTTTAGGAGTATAGTTGGTTGTTGGAAGGAACATAATAATTTCATAGATAACCTATGTACTTAACCTTGTGAGAAAGTTGAGTGGTATCGAAGATATTTGTGGAGTAGGCTAAACTTTTAAAGTGCTAAATTTTTAGGCCTTGAAATTTGTAGGCCTATGTTTTGGTCTCATATTTTGTTCTCGAACTGTAGGGGGCCTAACATAGCCTATACAATGTTTATGGTCTTACTAAACCTTAGCTTTATCGTGAAAAAGATGCATAGTCGTTTAATATTAGTCAATTAAGTATGGGTGCAATACATCAGCTAAAATAGAGCATAGCGAGGCAACATTAATGGTGTAGAGTGTAGGCTACCTTGGTTAGGCTATGAGCACTATGACTCATTCTTTCAAATTTAGACTCTGGAGCACTTTTATTTATGCTACCATACGCCTTCCATATATAGGCTATGGTGGCTGTACATATCAAGCCCAGGAACTGTGAAATAAGAAGGAACACAGTTGTGAGCATTGAATACTCGTTTGTAGGTTAATCTAGCCCTTTGGCTGGTTCAGGGTCAGGTGCAAACGTTGGTAAGATTTCTAACAAGTTACAGGGGTTCTCAAGAAGAGGCCCCCAGTATTGAGATTTGAGGTAATGCATAGCTTGATTAGGCCTTGACAGGTCTTGACACGACAAGTCCTTGACAGGCTATGCATGGAAATGAAGGAGAGATTTCAGAGGCTGAGAGAGCATTTGGGGCGCTTTGGATTCCTTCTTCAAACCGATCTTATGAAGTCTATGGATGAGGAATCTCTACAAAAACATAGTGCTGACTTTGCCTCCTTCTATGATGATGTGCAACCCATATCACTTTTTAATGACATCAAAGATGCACGTGTGCTTTTCTTCAACAAACAAGTACCAACAGCACCAGAAGATATTTTGAAGAAATTAGCTGCATACGGCAATGATGTCTGTCCCAGCCTTGCAACTGCAATCAGAATTTTGCTCACTCTAACAACCTCCATTGCATCCTGTGAAAGAAGCTTCTCAAAACTGAAGTTAGTGAAAAACTATCTACGGACCACAATGGAGCAAGACAGGCTCAGCAGCTTGGTTTTGATGTCAGTGGAGTCGGACCCCTTAGATAAAATAGAAATCAATGAAGTGATAGACAATTTTGCTGCAAAGAAGGCACGACGAAAGTTGTAGGTAGGATGAAAATGATCACAAAATGCTCTATATACTTCAAAGTATTAAGTCAAAGTTAAGAATTCAGATTTTGTTTTTCTTTTCTTTTTTGTATATTATATGATTAAATTGTGATATAACCTAGCAGAGATAATAAGGCCTAAACAAGTGATTAAGGATTGATAAATATCAATCCTTAATCACTTATCAATTTTTATAACCTTTTTATAATTTACTCACCAAAAAATATGAATAAATAGCTAAAGTTAGTATACATACTGCATAGACAAAAATATATTTGTATTTTGTTTTTCTATTTCTATTGCCTGACGCCGTGATCCCTGAAGGGGTGGCCACGAACGAACCGCCCCCATGCACCTCTGTCCCCAGTCAGTCGACGCCCCTCCCCCCAACCAGCACCGCCTTCGTTCATGTAGTTCCTCACTCCATCCTTCCACCTCATATTCGGTCTACCTCTCCCCCTCTGTCCCTCCACCTCGCTCTCGTACACCCTCTTAGTCATTCTCTCGCTTTCCATACGTTCCATATGGCCGAACCATCTCAAGTTGTTCCTTTTCACACTTTCCAGCACATCTACCTCCACACCACACCTCCTTCTTACTTCCTCATTAGTCTGTCTATCCCTCCATGTAACTCCGCACACACTCCTTAAGTAATTCATTTCCACTGCTCTCACTCTTGGTCTGAGTCTCTCAACCAACGTCCATGCTTCGCTTCCGTAAGTCAGTGTCGGGATTATCACACTATCATGCAAGGACTTCTTCACTTCCATACTGACCACCCTATTTCTTGTTACTGCTTTTAGCATTCCTACAACCCTCTTCCCCTGTTGTACCCTCTCCCGCACCTCTTCATCCATAGTCCCATCTTTACTCAACACACTGCCCAGATACTTAAAAGAGTTGACGATCTCCATAGCCTGACCATTCAGCTTCACCTCACACTCTGTGACTTCACCCCTTTCGAAGACCATAACCTTGCTCTTCCCCGTATTTACCTTCAAGTTCCGTTTTTCGCACACTGTTCCAAACTCATTTACCAGACGCAGCAACTCCCATTCATTATCACTCATCAGAACTGTATCATCCGCAAACAGCAGTATAGGTAGCTTCCACTCAATTCCCTCCCTTTTCAGTGATACACCAACATCCACTGCTCTTGATAGTATTTCTTTCATGACTCCATCCATATATACAGTAAACAACCACGGGGACATCACACACCCCTGTTTCAAACCAACATTCAGGTCAAAGAACTCGCTCTGCTCACTCTCCACACGTACTGCCGCCTTTGCACCCTCATACATGCTCTTCACTGCTTTCAGCAACTTGCCCTCTACTCCGTATATTCTAAGCACTTTCCACAAACCTTCTCTATCCACTCTGTCATAGGCCTTCTCCAAGTCCATAAAGGCAACATACACCTTTTGTTTCTTCTCCAGATACTTCTCCACAACACAATTCAGGGTAAAAATCTGATCTACACATCCTCTTCCCTTCCTAAAACCTCCCTGCTCGTCGCCTATCCATTTCTCCGTTCTCACTCTCACTCTCTCAATCACTACCCTACTGTATACCTTCCCTACTACGCTTAGAAGACATATTCCTCGGTGGTTACTACACACTCCTCTTTCCCCTTTGCCCTTATATAGGGGGACTATTATGCCAGTCTTCCAGTCATCGGGTGCACTCCCCTTCTCCCATGCTAGTTTGCACATTTTCCATACCCATTCTATCACTATCTCACCACCATACCTCAACATTTCCCCACACACTCCATCTGTTCCTGGTGCTTTCCCCAACTTCACTCTTTTCATGGCTTCCCACACTTCTGACCTCCTGATCCCCACCTCCTCCTCCACTACTTCTCTTCTTTTCCCTCCCATACCATATCCAGCTATGTTTGCTGGCTCTTCATTCCTTACATTTAGCAACTCACTGAAGTACTCCCTCCATCTTTCGACTCTCTCTTGCTTCTCGGCTAGCATTCTCCCATTCTTATCTTTCACACCCTTACTGTTTCCCTTGCTACCTTCCCTAACTTTCTTGACTTCTTTCCAGAACAGATTCTTACTCTCCCTCCATTTTACACTCAGATTCCTTCCAAATTCCTCATCTACTCTTCTCTTACTTTCCTTCACTACTCTCTTCACCACCCTCTTACTCTCCACGTACCTCGCTCGTTTCTGTCTCTCGGAATCTTCATTCCCTCTACTACCCAACCACTCTCTATATACTTTCTTTTTTTCTTCCACAGCTATTCTTACCTCTTCTGTCCACCATGCTGTACCTTTCACTCCCCTCCCTCTTCTCCTCACTCCACACACCTCCTCACATGCTGCACAGATCTCATCCTTAAACACCTTGCTCATCTCCTCCACTTCCTCCATAACTTCCAGGTCGAACCCACCTAGTCGTCTTTCCACTGCTCTCCTGTACTTCCTCCTCCTGCAACCTCTCCACCCTCCTCACCATTCCACCCTCCTCTCGCCTCTCTCCCGCTCTCCTCACCCACTTCTTTTGTATCCGAACCTTAGCTACCACTACATAATGATCAGACAGACCCCCTCCAATACCCCTATACACCCTAGCATCCATCACAGATTTCTTCATTCGTTCACCCTCACATACATAATCAATCAATGACTTTCGTTCCACCACTGTCTTATCCTTCATCATCAACATCCGTTTCCACGTGTACCTGTGGATCATTCTGTGTCGGAAGAAGGTGTTGGCTATCCACAGCCTCCTCCCCACACATACGTCCACAAGTGCACTACCATTCCCATTCACCTCTGATGGTACCCCCCACCCTCCCACCACTCCCTCAACTTTCCTATCACCCACCTTACCATTCATATCCCCAATCAGAAATATTCTTTCGTTCTTGTCAAACTTCTCCAGGCACGCCTCCATATTCATCCAGAACTCCTCTTTCTTTCTTTCAAGTATATCCTCTGTTGGGGCATACACGCATACAATCACCCACGTTTGTATTCCTACTTTCATTCTCACCCACACAATCCTTGAACCCACAGACCCATACTCTCTTACACATTCCTTCCATTTGCTACTTACAAACAAACATGCACCTTCTCTCGCTGTTCCTTCACTCACTCCAGCACACACACCCATTCCACACTCCCACTCTCTCACATCTGAACCTTTCCATTTGGTCTCTGTCATTCCACATACATCCAGCCTGGCATTCACTAACACTTCCAGAACCTCTCTCTCTTTTGTGCCATCATTCATGCCACTAACATTCCACGTAGCCATTCTCAGAATGTCCGAAGGCATGTCCTTAGTCGGTCGTGGTTCGTCAACGTTGGTTCCGTCCGCATCCGAGGCTGTTCGTTCGTTTTTCTTTGCTTAGATATTTTTTCCGGGTGGGGGTCGCAAGCCCACCGACCCTCACTAAACCTCAGGAAAGTACGTTTAGGGTTTTAGAAGATGGTTATAGCCTATATGTTTTACAGTACAGGTATTGTACCATCCATTGTACATGTATTCCTAATCCATTAGATAACGGTGATATAATAATTAATTGTATATTAAATTATTACCAGTACCCCACTATTGAGTCATGGATATCGTCAACATGCACCTAGGTAGCATTATTATTCTAAAATTTTCTCGGGGGGGCTTACAGCGCCCCTCCGAACCCCCCCATCTGATTAGGCTCGCTTCGCTCGCCACCCACACCCCCTTCTATAATAAGCAAACTATGGAGGGGGCCCCTCCAGGCACCAAGCCCCCTGGGCCTCCAAATCTCTAGCTACACCCCTGCCTGACTGTATATTCCTAACCAGTCATATGATACCGTAGTTGTTAATTTTGAATATGAGGAAGTCGGAGGCCTCACCTCAGCTACATAACTCAGAAGAACTTAACCCTAATAACCCTCCCATTCCAACAGGTTTCCCATATACTGTACTGAACAATATTATCAAAAGTAACGAGACAAAATGCATCATCGCACTGAAAGTGTTAACATTTCTTCAATAAAAAGATACAGCTGAATAATCTCCTTTCCCCCTTACCTCAATGCCGTCAGAATTGGAGTCGAGGAGGTCAGCGAAGGTAGTGAGGAGGTCAGAGGTCATGAGCCGTGCCCGAAGCTGTCTCACCTCAGCCACATTTCCTAGGAGACCCATCATGTTCCGCAGCAACTCAGGTTTGTCCGGGAACTCCTGAGTGACAAGAATTTTGCATTATATATACAGTACTGTATATGTATATATACTGTACAGTATATATATATATATATATATATATATATATATATATATATATTTAATAGTGGCCCCTCCATCATTGACGATGTTGCCTATTAGCTCCTTCAGCCATATTATGTTCCAGTAAGTCCGAGGAGGCGGGAGCCCCAGGATCATTGCCACTGCCTCGCACTACACTCATAACAACACTGCGGCCGTTAGAATTATCGCAGGAGGCTGAGGTTGCCACCAACAGTTTTATCGTATGGTAACTTATCGGACTTACTGAGCTCATATGACGCAAAATCGCGTCATAAACTTATTGGAGAGGTATAGAGATAAGTCCATATGACGCGATCGCGTCATATGAGTTATTGGTTATAAGTTCCATATGACGCGATCGAGTCATATATGTCGCAAGGAGTTAGTATAATAGTCTCCAATCAACACCACGTCAATCGTTTGAATCAACCGCCGCGAGGAAGAAAAGAGTCATCTTCATAAGTGCAACGCTACTTCTCTTATGGTGTCGTCACAGATCGGGTACCCACTACGAAAAAACCTTCGTAAATATACGAGAGTAAAAAAGGACAAATTTAAATACTTAAAACAGTTATCAACAAGCTTCCCACATTCGGTGGATTTTCTTGTGTTGTGGCTTCTTACCACCTCTCGCCAAGCGCACAATTCGTCCTTCTCTTCCTCGCGGGCCTACTGTCTACACATTTGCCCCCGCGCTCCGGCTTCATTCGACGTTCGCTCTCCTCTACCGAGTCCTTACTCATTTGTATATATTGGGGAGATAGTGAGCAGGGTTTAGACTAGCTAGCACGGGATGTATTTACCTAATTGTATTTACCTAATTGTAGTTTACAGGAGTTGAGCTAAGCTCGTGTTGTCCCGTCTCTCAGTCTACTTTTTATCCAATTTTTTCTTGAAAATATGGATGTTCCTTGCCCCTACCACCTCCTCCTCCAGCCCATTCCATTTGTCAATACATCTATAGGGGAAGCTAAACTTCCTGATATCGTTCTTGCAGGTAGGTCTTTTTACTTTGTAGCTGTGGCCTCTAGTTATTCCTGTATCCATAATTAACATATCCTCCCTATCCAGCCTCTCCAGCCCCCGGGTGCATTTGTACATCATTATCATGTCTCCCCTCTCTCTCCTCTCTTTTAAACTCGGTAGATTTAATTTGTCTAGCCTCCCTTCATATGGCAGTTCTCTGAGACTTGGAACCAATCTAGTAACTGCTCTCTGGATTCTTTCTAACTTGTGAATATGCTTCTTTAGATGCGGGGACCACACCACTGCTGCATACTCCAATCTTGGTCTAATCATACTCTTCATAATTTTCGCTACCATGGTCTCATCCAAGTAGTTCAGAGCAACTTTCATATTCCCGGCCATTGCATACATTCCGCTAAAAAGCTTGTTAATATGTTTCTCTGGCGACAAATTATCTTGTATAATCAACCCTAAATCCTTTTCTTTTTCGGCCTTGCTAATTATATTATCTCCCATCCTGTACTCCCAATTTGGTCTATTCACACTTCTTCCCATATTTAACACATGGCATTTACTTATATTAAATTTCATTTTCCACTTGGTGCTCCATTCATATATTTTATCTAAATCCCCTTGCAGCTCCTCACAACTACTTTTATTTGTTATTTGTCTCATAATTTTTACGTCGTCTGCACACATTGACATGTAGGAATTTATGCCTATCGGCAGGTCATTCACGTACATAAGGAACATGAGAGGTGCCAACACAGATCCCTGCGGCACACCACTCTCAACTTTCCGCCACGATGAGTAAGTTCCTCTAATGTTGGTCCTCATTTCCCTATCTGTTAGATAGCTCTCCATCCATTTCAGCAAACTCCCCCTGACACATCCTAGCGTCTCAAGCTTAGATAACAATCTCTTATGTGGTACCTTATCGAATGCTTTGGAAAGGTCTAAGTAGACGCAGTCCACCCATCCGCCTCTTTCTTGGAGTACATCTATCACCCTACTGTAATAACATAGCAAACTGGTAACACAAGATGTCCCTTCTCTGAATCCAAATTGCTTTGGGGTTATTATCTTCTTTCTCCCCAACATTTTCATCCATCTCTTCCTAATTAGCTTTTCACAAATCTTGCATACAATACTAGTAAGTGAAACTGGTCTATAGTTTAGAGGGTCCTCAGGGTTTCCATTCTTGTATATCGGGATGATATTAGCTCTTTTCCATTCAACAGGAACCTGTCCTTTATCTAAGGAAGCTTGAATTATGTCCCTCACTGGCTCCACTAATTGCTCTGCACACTCCTTCAAAACCCAGGCAGACACTTCATCCGGTCCCATAGCTTTCCTTACTTCAAGTCCTCTCATCGCAGATAACAGCTCATCTCTAGTTATTTCAATCTTACTAAGACCACTCTCCAGTACTCCCGCCTGTGGTTCGTCAAAACCTTCCTCTCTAGTAAAAACTGACCCCAATTTGTTATTCATTACTCACACATGTCCGATACATTTTCATACGTCCTAGCATCAACTCTTAATTTAGTAATTTGTTTCTTTACCTTCAACTTACTGTTTATATATTTATAAAATAATCTAGGGTCACTTTCACATTTATTTACTATGTTCTTCTCATAGTTCATTTTAACTTGCCTAATTATGTTAACATATCTATTCCTCTCCTGTTTATATTTGTTCCGATAACTCTCAGTGTTCCTTCTTCTTAATCTAGCCCAAGCTGCATCACGCCTACCCAAAGCTCTTTTACATTTCAAATTAAACCAATCTTTCTGCTTAGTAAAATTTCCAGTTTTATATCTTGGGACAAACAGATTGGTTCCTACTCTATAAATTTCGAGGAATCTACTATATTTACCTTGTACGTCCTGTTCCTTAAAAATAAGATCCCAATCTACTCCCTCTAAATATCTTTTCAAGGATACATAATCAGCTTTACTATAATTTAATCTGTCATTTATGTAGCTATTGTCTAATCTATTGGCATTACTCGAGGTCAACTTCCATTTTAGTAATAGGTGATCACTTTTACCTACAGGACATAGATAGTTTATATCACTAATTTCGTGAGGATCTTTTGTAAAAATCAGATCGAGTTTAGAAGGTTCGTTATTACCCCTCATTCTTGTATTTTCCTTCACATGTTGTGCAAGTACATTTTCCGTAACCAACTCCACTAGCCGACTTCCCCAAGATCTCTGATTTGGCCCTGCATCTCCCGATTCCCAATCAACCTCACTACAGTTGAAATCTCCTACCAAGATCAATCGATTCTTCCTTAAAAGCAATCTTCTCAACGACTGAATCATATCCTCTACCATCTCCTCAAACTCCAACTCCCTCCATGCTCTGGTCTTTGGTGGCATGTAAGCTACTGCTATGTCTAGCTTTTTTCCTTCTACTGTATATCATTGAGTTCAACTGCCATTATTTCTGCCTTGTCATTATTTAACTCCACGTGCTTTGCTGTCATAGGGTTCTTAACTAAGACTGCCACTCCACCTCCCCTTTTACCCTTCCTATCATATCTCCATATATTATATCCTTCACTAAACACTATGTTGCTGTCAAAGTCCTGGTTCAGCTTTGTCTCCATCAAACAGACTATCTGTGGTTGATCTTTTCTTAATATATCATCTAACTCTACCTTTTTACTGTTTATTCCATCTATATTAGTGTAGTAGCACAGTATATTTGAATCCACCTCCTTGTTTCTCTTCCCTCTCTGCCTCCTACCAGGTTCACCTCCTCCTCCATCCCTTCCCTGACCCAGTTCCACCTCCCCTGCTAATTCTATTCTCCTCCCTCCCCCTCCACAACCTCCCATACCAGCCCTCCCTCCCTCTGTTCCGCCCTCTCCACCACATCCTGACTCTCTCTCTCCGGTCCCCTGCTCCCTGCATATCTCTCGCTCCGTCTCCTTGCTTTGACTTCGTACTTGTCTCTCTGTCTCTTTCCCTATCACTCCTCTTACTTTCGGTTCTTGGTGGCTCCTGATGTACCACTTCCTTACTTGCCCTTCCCTTATTCTCCAAAAAAAAATCTTCTTTTGCTCTTCAGACAACTTTCCATTCTCTTCATCAGCCTTAGCTTGGAGTTCCCTTAACTGTTCTCGTTCTTCTACACTTAGGTCCTTTTTTACCCTTATATGATTCAGCTCTGTCGAATTTAATTTCCAGCTCACATTGGCTACTGCTTCTGCTGTTGATCTAAACTTTAGTTCCACTCATAGTGGTCTCATCTCGCCCTTCTTATATTTTCCTAACCTTCTCACCTCCTCCAATTCTTTTACCCATCCATAACCCTCGTCTAAGTAATCCAGTATCCCCTTGACTTTCACAACATCCCTTTCCTTTCTTACCTTCATATCTGCCAGGTGCTCTTCCACATCTCCAAAGATTACTACACACTTACCTCTATCTATTGTCTCTCTCACTACCTTCTCTTTCTTCTTTAAAACTTGCACTACATTTTTTTCAAACTCTTTCTTTTCCTTTTCTCTCTCTTCCTTCTGCTCCTTCACAATTTCTTCAAGGGCTACCATCGTGGCACTCTCTACCCTTGTCCACTAATTTTTTACCTCACTAATTCCTTTTACTTCCTCACTCAGGTGGCCCTCATATTCCTTAAGCTGAGCCTTGAGTGCCACATTTTCCGCCGCTAACTCGTCTACTCTGGCCATCACTGCCTCTAGGCTGTCACTTACTGGCCTAGGCCTATCCACCCCGCCAGTAAGGCCACACATATCGGACAAAACTTCTACTTTAGCCCCTAACTCCTTCCTCCAATTTTCCATCACTCCCCTCCATCTCACAAGACCCATCAATTATTTTTTCATACTTGCCAACTGATCATCCTTGTCCTCGGTGATAAAGCCTTCAAATTCGTATTCCTCCTCATCCCCAGCTAGGCTTTCACGCCTTCCCGCCATCGCGAGGTGGTCGTCTGCCGCCTAAAAACAACAATCGCCCCACTATCCCATCTCACTCCAGGAACTGTTTTACTTAATCCATATTTTCAATTACTTGGAATATCCAATTATATCTGAATTCTCATAAAAAACACCTAATTACTTATGAAATGCACATATAAATTTCCGGGACAACATTTAGACACTCCTATCAACTTCACACAAGGTAACTCATTATCGGAGAGCAGCTGCGAGGTGTTGACAGCTCGGAGGTCGGCGGAGGTGTGTTATTGTTGGCCCGCAGGAAGTGTTAAATTAGGGTACGTTTAGGCGCTGACTTGTTGTGTTCATATTGTCGCCACACGCATGGTGTTTCTTGTTGCTATGCGCCTTAGTTTTTGCTTTCTCTTAGTTAGGAGGCTTCCTTTCAGTGTTTAATAGCTGTTCCTTTGTTCAGCTTAGGGCCGTGGGACCCTGTCCTTGTTCTTTTGCAGACGCGCCAGGTTGAGATTGTCACACGTGGCTGTGGGATCTTCTGGCATCCGAGCCTGCTGAGAGGCCCGATTCGGGGGCGATCTCTTCGCCCTTTTTGGCTTTGTTCTCATAGTTCATTCATGTCGTCGTCCGACATTTCTTTCTGGTTAAGCCTGTAGGTTATTTAGTGTTTGAGGGGTAGCATTATTTTTCTCTTGTTGTGAATTATTATGTCCCCTTTGTTTCTTGGGACTCCCTGTTGGTTAGTGTTCCACTTTCCGGGGGTCCTGGGAGGCGGCCTACGTCTGGGTTTGTTTGAGAGTTAGGTGGCTTCCCTCGTTGTTATGCTTTGCTTCGAGTGTTTTCCCCTTTTTTGACCCGCCGGCCTCTCCTTGGCGGCTTTTGGTTCGGCCCGCCGTGCCGGCGTTTGCTGGGTCCCTCTCTTTTTTCCTTGCCGTGGCTCTGTCGGGGCGAGGTAGGGCACGTCTTCCTCCCCGTTCCGGCGACCTTGCAGGTCCGGCGGAAACTTGGTTTTCCGTGTAACACATGGTTGCGGCGCGCTCGCTGACCCTTTTTAAAGTTCACACCGTCATTGCCGGCGGCTTAGTGTTGAAACGTTCTGACGGCGGGTGGGGTTTGTTTCGCATAACATGCCGATACCCGCTACCAGGGGTCCCTAGGACCTAGGTCATTAGCCGGCGCTCTCATGGTGTGACGTTTACCCCGTGTTGCTCACGGCCCAGTTGGTAAACGCACCGGCGGCGGCTACGGAGTTTGCTTTAACAGTGCTGCCCGCCGCCAGTTGGCTTACTCCTGTCCGCCTCCAGTTGGCTGACCCAACCATGACCCTTGTCATGGGTTAGCTCTGTGCGGTGTACACCTCTTCTCATGTTTACAAGGGGCATGAGAGGAGGCGTGGCACCACCTCCGGGGTGGGAATAAAGAGGAAGGCCGTGGCCTACTGTTTCTTCCTGCCCCATGGGGATAGGATGTGTGAGGCCCCCTCGGTATATCCTTATGAGCACTGATTCCTGGAAATTTTATCTTTCCAGGCGACCCCCCAGGACATCCTACTACTGCGACGTTCCCGCCGGGGAGAGGAGCCTCTGTAATCATGCCCTTGTTCACTATCTGCTCAACTCCCACTTGCATTCTTGTCCCAGTACCAGAACATAGACTGTGTATCCGGTGTATAAAATGTTTAGATAAAGCTTCTTTCATGTGGACATCTCGCACGTGTCCAGTCTGTTCAGATTTATTTGAAGAATGGCTCGCGGGCCAAGATACATCTTGTTTGCTCACTCTAATTGAAATTAAGACCAAGTTTACGGCTTATGCTTCTCGAGTAGCTAACGTAGAACTTTCATGTGATAATCCGGAGTTGTTAAGGGTGGTCCAGTTATATTCATTTGATGAACACATAGCTCCCCAATCTCAGAACCGCCCAATACCCTTGTTGACGCTTGAGTCTCCCAATTCCTCCACCACATCGGCTCAGAGCTCCTCTCCCCCATCCAAGAGGAGCCGCTCTGTGTCACCGGAATGTCATGAGCCTGTCCTCCCGGATCCACCGGCGGGCCGCCTGCGGAGAACAGCCAGCTCGGAGTTTCTGCCTGACAAAATCCTCAGGCTCTCTAGTCCTCCACGCACCATTAAAATAACTAGAGAGATCCCTGCTTCATCTCAAGTAGATCATACAGTAACACGGCCGGTGGCTCCGACGCCCGCCTCGGGAACGTCAGGGTTTTTCCCCGGCCTCCTCAGGGCGGACGCCGGCCACCCCCACGCTGCCACCAGAATAAGGAAATATGTACAAGTTAGGCTACAAGGTTCCAAACTGGTTTTAGCTAACAGACGCAGTCCTCAGGACGATAGAGCTCTTAATCCTACTCAGTCTCCTTGTTCCGTTACATTAGACACGGTTACGACCACTAAGCATTACTCGGCGGCCCATCCACCATCTAGGGTCCAGCCAGGTTTCGCTTTTGTCCCCAGTAACACTGGGCCTTACCTTACGGCTGCTCAAGAACCGCTGAAGCCGCGCGACCAAGAGTCGCCGGCCATTAGTTCGAGCCAACCGTCCACAGCTAGTAGCAGTCAGGCACTAGGCCCCAGTCCTAGGTCAAACACAGCAAAGCTAGTATAAGTAGACCAACAGGTTAGGCTCCCTAAACGTCCTAATCCCCCAGGTTTTACGACTGACCAACTGAATGACTTGTTACAGAAGGTGATCCGTCAGTGTGCTATAAAACGCGGCCAAACCCCCTCTCAGACACTGGGACCACCTACGAGTTTACCTATACCTCACCCTTCTCATGTCAATAAAGGCAGTCCCCTTCAGCCCACTTCCTCCGCCGGGGCGGCAACTGAACGAATAATCACCCAACCATTGACTACGGGTCCTACGCCGATTATCCCTGTGATTCCTCTCACTAAGGTAAAAGAGATTCGGCCTCCGACCTTAGGAGCGACCCAGGTTCATTGCCGGAACCAACTGTAATCCGCCCTCAAACCCCGGCGTCTTTTTACCCAGGGTTTGTAGATTTACAGTCTTCTAACGAAACTCCCCCTTCCGCCGGTCGGCCCACTCAGGGATTACCGGCGGATGCTTTGTTACTTGCCTCTACCTCCCATAGGTCCCCCTCATGTAGAATTGACACTAGTGTGGTTCCCAGGACTGACTGTGGTCCGACAGGATAGTTCTGTCGGTTCTGATGACACACAACCATATATGTCCCCTTCTTTGACCAGGAACCAACGGTCCGGTAGTCCGCCGGGCCCTACTGTTCCCCCAACCACTCACTCCTCTGCTATCTATCTATCTATCTATTGCCTGACGCCGTGATCCCCGAAGGGGTGGCCACGAACGAACCGCCCCCATGCACCTCTGTCCCCAGTCAGTCGACGCCCCTCCCCCCAACCAGCACCGCCTTCGTTCATGTACTTCCTCACTCCATCCTTCCACCTCATATTCGGTCTACCTCTCCCCCTCTGTCCCTCCACCTCGCTCTCGTACACCCTCTTAGTCATTCTCTCGCTTTCCATACGTTCCATATGGCCGAACCATCTCAAGTTGTTCCTTTTCACACTTTCCAACACATCTACCTCCACACCACACCTCCTTCTTACTTCCTCATTAGTCTGTCTATCCCTCCATGTAACTCCGCATGCACTCCTTAAGTAATTCATTTCCACTGCTCTCACTCTTGGTCTGAGTCTCTCAACCAACGTCCATGCTTCGCTTCCGTAAGTCAGTGTCGGGATTACCACACTGTCATGCAAGGACTTCTTCACTTCCATACTGACCACCCTATTTCTTGTTACTGCTTTTAGCGTTCCTACAACCCTCTTCCCCTGTTGTACCCTCTCCCGCACCTCTTCATCCATAGTCCCATCTTTACTCAACACACTGCCCAGATACTTAAAAGAGTTGACGATCTCCATAGCCTGACCGTTCAGCTTCACCTCACACTCTGTGACTTCACCCCTTTCGAAGACCATAACCTTGCTCTTCCCCGTATTTACCTTCAAATTCCGTTTTTCGCACACTGTTCCAAACTCATTTACCAGACCCTGCACCTCCCATTCATTATCACTCATCAGAACTGTATCATCCGCAAACAGCAGTATAGGTAGCTTCCACTCAATTCCCTCCCTTTTCAGCGATACACCAACATCCACTGCTCTTGATAGTATTTCTTTCATAACTCCATCCATATATACAGTAAACAACCACGGGGACATCACACACCCCTGTTTCAAACCAACATTCAGGTCAAAGAACTCGCTCTGCTCACTCTCCACACGTACTGCCGCCTTTGCACCCTCATACATGCTCTTCACTGCTTTCAGCAACTTGCCCTCTACTCCGTATATTCTAAGTACTTTCCACAAACCTTCTCTATCCACTCTGTCATAGGCCTTCTCCAAGTCCATAAAGGCAACATATACCTTTTGTTTCTTCTCCAGATACTTCTCCACAACACAATTCAGGGTAAAAATCTGATCTACACATCCTCTTCCCTTCCTAAAACCTCCCTGCTCGTCGCCTATCCATTTCTCCGTTCTCACTCTCACTCTCTCAATCACTACCCTACTGTATACCTTCCCTACTATGCTTAGAAGACATATTCCTCGGTGGTTACCACACACTCCTCTTTCCCCTTTGCCCTTATATAGGGGGACTATTATGCCAGTCTTCCAGTCATCGGGTGCACTCCCCTTCTCCCATGCTAGTTTGCACATTTTCCATACCCATTCTATCACTATCTCACCACCATACCTCAACATTTCCCCACCTGTTCCTGGTGCTTTCCCCAACTTCACTCTTTTCATGGCTTCCCACACTTCTGACCTCCTGATCCCCACCTCCTCCTCCACTACTTCTCTTCTTCTCCCTCCCATACCATATCCAGCTATGTTTGCTGGCTCTTCATTCCTTTCATTTAGCAACTCACTGAAGTACTCCCTCCATCTTTCGACTCTCTCTTGCTTCTCGGCTAGCATTCTCCCATTCTTATCTTTCACACCCTTACTGTTTCCCTTGCTACCTTCCCTAACTTTCTTGACTTCTTTCCAGAACAGTTTCTTACTCTCCCTCCATTTTACACTCAGATCCCTTCCAAATTCCTCATCTACTCTTCTCTTACTTTCCTTCACTACTCTCTTCACCACCCTCTTACTCTCCACGTACCTCGCTCGTTTCTGTCTCTCGGAATCTTCATTCCCTCTACTACCCAACCACTCTCTATATGCTTTCTTCTTTTCTTCCACAGCTATTCTTACCTCTTCTGTCCACCATGCTGTACCTTTCACTCCCCTCCCTCTTCTCCTCACTCCACACACCTCCTCACATGCTGCACAGATCTCATCCTTAAACACCTTGCTCATCTCCTCCACTTCCTCCATAACTTCCAGGTCGAACCCACCTAGTCGTCTTTCCACTGCTCTCCTGTACTCCTCCCTGACTTCCTCCTCCTGCAACCTCTCCACCCTCCTCACCATTCCACCCTCCTCTCGCCTCCCTCCCGCTCTCCTCACCCACTTCTTTTGTATCCTAACCTTAGCTACCACTACATAATGATCAGATCCTCTGCTATGCCCCCCCCCAATGTTACCACAATCACTTGCCCAATCTCAAGTCCCGAAGGAGCCAGGGCACATCTGGCTTCCGGTGACAGCCTTGTCAAAAGGGGAAGGTCATAGGTCGACACACGGGGAGGTCCCAGTGCCGGTAGAGTGGGCGATAGAAGTCAACAGACGGCAGGTCTTTAGAGCTAAAGATGCTCAGGGTAATGTGTTACAGGTCCCTATCTATGCTAGACCTGATCCTGCTAATTACCGTTATTTTGTATATATTCCTGGCCAATTGACTCCCTTTCCGCCGGTTCCCACGGTTCAGGACCCTCCTTACCCAGACACTCCTCTTTGCCCTGATTGTAATGAACATTGTGGCATTAATGGGTGTCATTCCCTTTCCCAGTGGACAGAGCCTTCCCTCAAGTTTCACAGAAGTGGTCCCCACCGAGACCGAAGGGAGCTGAATCTGGGTGAGGTGGGCAATGGCCCTTGGGTAACGTGGGATCAGGAGCTTCAGCAATTTGCGATAGATATTACATCTAACCCTTTGTCCCCAGTTCCTCCTCCCCCCATTACCGAGTTTGACTGGCTACGACAACAACTGGGTGGGATCCCGCTGCCTATTTTTGATTTCCTCATAGCCCCCCAACTAACGGTAGGGGATTTTCCCCTGCCCTTAATTGCTCCAGAACCTATTGAAGTCCAACGGGAATTTCTAGTTAGAGATAATGCCCATCGCAAGTTTATTAGTTTCCTTTTAACTAGGGATACGGCCCTGGCTATTGCTAAACCCGTGCCGGACCCCCCTCGGCGGAAGGAGGAATTGGCTAAAGCCTTTCAACAATATCTCCTCCCTTCCCCGGCTCGTACTATCACCGAAATCAAAACGGCCTTATTTGAGGCAGTACGATCACGGCAGCTACTCAGACTTGGTATGGCTCAGGGATTACCTATGAATGCTTTGTGACGCCTCCCGGCGCTGGCAGAATGGTTGCGTGGGGCATTGCAGCTCGCTAGCGCTCGCCAGGATGGGGGGATAGGCTACAGTTGTCCTAGAATGATCTGCTTTATTTCGTTAGTGTCGTGTTGCCACAGACAGTCTAGAAGTGATCTTTGTTTTGGTCTGTGACCGCGCCTTATATTTTATATTCACTATAATATAAGTGTTGCTTGTGTGGGAAGCGAGCGAGCGAGGGAGTACACCTGGCAGCGGGGTGAGCTGTGGCCCGGCTCGCTTGGGCGCTGACGGCGTTGGCGGCCGGGTGGTCAACTAGTCCCTGCCCATCGCGGCCGCGTGTTCTTTACCAGCTCAGAGCTTGCCTGACACGCGTATCGTCTACATCCTTTGCAATTCTGTCCCCCATACTCGCCACTTTGCATACTATTTCTCTCTCTCGATTTCTCCTTTCTCATTCTCTAATCTTTATTAAACTCAACATCCCTTCTGGTTTCAGCATAGACGTTCACCGTCGGCCAGTCGTATTGTACGCGAAGCTCTCGGATATTTCCATGTATTAGGCTTTAATGAAGTTTGGAGAGACGGACTTTTCCGTGTGTGTCCTCTCTCGGGAAGGTTGTAGACCGGTATATGTCTCCCTGGCAAGGTGTTGAGTGATTCTGCTGGGTTATTTAAAGCTAGACTAGGGGTAAGGTTACTGTGTCGTTTTCTCCGATGTGTGCAGTGATAGCTAAGCCCTGCACGACATCGACAGGTACTGTGGGAGCCTAAGTTGTCTTCGGGTGGGTTTACTTTGTGAGCACAGCGCTGTGGTGTGAGAGGGCCATAACCTATCCCTCACAACATAGTGCTGCCTCTTTGTGTTGACTTCTGAGGGATCGCCAGGATAGAACTAGGTACTAGAGACCTAGATTTATCAAGAGAGCATCCCCGTCATATAACGTAATCTTCATTATACCACCTTCGGACAACATTAGGCTACGAGCCGCATGCTCACCCATTGTTGCCCTGCCTTGATACCCCAGCTAGACTTTATTAACTGAGCAGACACTGGTTAGAGATAAGCCCCCATTATTATATGTATGCAACATTATTATTCACTGCACTTTTGAGCCGAGGTTGTTGTTGAGTTGCACAACCCGAGTAGGCTGTTGCGTTGTGTCACGAAGCATTTCTTTAGTTGTCGAGCATTACTACCTTTGCGCAGTCTTTATTATTCGCCTGCCTATTATTACTATATTTCCTAGCATTTATTGTGACCCGTATTCTGCATTATAATTGTTCAAGATTCTTTACGAACATCTTCCCAGCATCAGACTTATTTCAGAAGTTTCCAGTTGATGTTGCAGGACTAGCATTGCACTTTCTTTAATACAGGAGTGCCAGTTATTTGAGTATCTACCGTAACGTTAATTAATCACGTTACTTATCTTTTCTTTGTGTAACCTAATCGAGTAATCTTTTACTGTTTGAGAATAGGCTGTTTCATCGAGCGTCAGCCTAGTCACGTGTGTGTGCACCAGTTACCGAGTCATAGGATACCTCGTTGTCCAGACACGACTCAGGGCGGTAATGGTGTTTTGTTTTCCAGTGTTTAAGGCAGGGGTTGGATCTAGTGTTACCGTTGCTGCATTTTGCCATTATCTAGTCCAATGTTGAAGAGCCCTGTGTCTTTGAGAACCTGGATCGTAACAGCTTATTATAGAATTTTGTTCTCTCCGGTCTTAACCCCCAAACTGTTTGATGACCAGACAGAGAGAGATGTGAAGGTAATGTGTAAATTCCATGGAAAGACTCCGCAATAAAGTAAAGGGTAGGGGGTGACCCCGCAATAAAGGTCTCCCTTATGTGGTGCAGCTGCCGGCGGACAAGTGGTCAATGCCCCAGCTACTAGACAGATTCTTTTCGATGACTAATAGTCAGTCTTTTCTTCCACCCTACATCCTCCTCTCCCCCTCGGCCATGCTAGCGCAACAGGGTTCCGAGGCTGGAATTAAGGGTTGTTCCCACGAGTTGGCTGCGCCTCCTTGGGTCGTCTGCCCGACCGGACTGCTCCGGCCCAGGCAGGCACACGCCGGGAAACGAGTCTCGAAGCTCTCCCTTCCCCCGGCAATGTGCATACACGATACCACCTTCTGGATAAGGAATGGGATATAACGAAACCTAGTAGGCACGTGCTCAGCAGCTCAGGGGTGGTATGCACACACCACTAACCCAGGGGCAGACACGTAAAGGAAAAAGGCTTCTCACTAACTTTGCCTTCATCTCAGATAAATTATGAAATACACCCGTCCACCGGCAGGCGGCTACCACGGTCCTTGGTAAGGAGTATTACAGTTCAGCGACTATGTAGACTCGCGTTGGGGCGGGGCTACCTCGGGGACTGTTTTTCCTCAGTTACACTAGGCAAATCCCCAGGGTGGCCCCTATGTACGATATGTGCGGCACAACGCGAACAAGTATTGGCTCTCTCTGGTTCAATTATCTATTGAGGGCACCTTAAGCTCATTTGTGTTTCAAGGGCATCTTAAGCTATGCCGGGGCTGGTCCTTTCGTTTGACTTCCCGCCGTCAGGGGGTGGTTTCCGTCCCGGCGGGCAGGTTCACTACATTAGTATTCAGGAGTTTTTGCCTCTCCCCATACTCACGCGAGTTGTGCCCACATAACGGAGTGCTTTTTATGGTAATCCACTTACTTGAGTCAGGGACAGCTCAGCAGCAGGCCCATGCTCTCATTTCTTGGGGTCGGAACAGCCTTCTACTTCCCCTCCCCCTCCACCCTGTTATAATGTGTTACTCATTCTCCCTTCCGTCCCTCGATGATGGTTTTCAACCATAATGGAGATCCACCTCACTTTGCTTTCACTTCAATTTCTTCACAAAATTTGTTTTTAAGTCCCCACTTGTTACTACCACGTTCTCCTCATGTTGGTGCACCATGATGTTCTAGTCCAAGTTGACCTAGGCTCGAGTTTTCGGCCAATCAAAGGGATTTCATACTAAAGTAGAACTCCCCGACATCTTAGCGTGGCTGGCAATTCTCGGATTGTATAGATCCCTCTCTGACCTGCCGTCAGTTTTGCCAACAGCTTGCCACACTTGTCTGCTCCCCCTCCTACTTTCTTTGTAACCCCGACGCCCTCTGTAATGTCAGGCAACTGGAGTCACTCCTTTTCAGTTCACTGATTAGACGAGTGGCTTCTCATCTTTAAGAAATGGTTTAGACAGCTACGCTGACCCTGAGCTGTCTCTGACCTCGGAGTGGCAATAAACGGTTTCTTTAAGTTTACCAGGTTAAGTTCAGTATGTTCTTTTTAAAGAGTGCAGGTTGTATTACGAATGTTTTTACATGTCCAGTCTTGAACGCTGGCCAAGCCACCCTTGGTTTCCGTCCAAGTGGTTGCATGAGTCTTGCATGATCCTCTTAAGCTAGGAACACTTTACGGCTTCCCCTCCCTCCCCCGGCGGACAACCTGGCATAGCCGGCTGATTTTTTGGTGCTATGCAGTTTAATCTTTATATTTACTTTGTGCTCACTCTACGCCTCTTTGGCTAGAGTCGGTAGTGATCAGCAGAGGTGCCCCCCCTCCTTGTTTGTGGAGATCAATTACATTTCTTTATCTTTTTTTAAATAGTCCGGTTTTTTGTTCTTCCCAACCTCTTTTTTCGGGATCCGCATATAGGCACTCAATTTTGGGGGGGGGGCTTTTTTACTTGTATTCCAGCCGGTCGGCACTAGTACTGTGATGTATACGCCCATTTTGGCTTAGAAGGGGGGGGGGGATAGGTAGATCCCAGTACAGAGGAGAACCCCCCTCCCGCAGGATTACAAATTCATACAGAGCAGGATAGGCATTGCTTATGCCGGGCCAAGCCCACATATATGTATACGAGCTAGGAAGCTTAAGGATTTTTTTTTTTTTAGTTACTAGAACTAGTTTAATCATTTATGTTTTTGATAAGCTTAATTAAAAGCTTATGTTTTTTATACATAATAAATATTGTTTACACGCATTGTATTTATGTAATTAAAATTTCTACGCTAGTCTGCACTAGATTAAGAAGTATTGATATGAAGATTGGTCAGTGACGCAATAAATGGACCTACGGAACAAGCTGAGCTCAGTCCGGGTTCCAAATTACAAGTGATGAGGAGTTTTTGTATTCACTCTTACAGTTTCTTACAGTTTCTTACAGTAGATCCTCTGGAAAAAGGCAAACTAGGCCTGTGTATCCAGCTCAGTGCCAGTACAGTACTTGCACTGCTGCGGTCGTTCACGGTGTTGGCGGCAGCGGAAGCAGACGCAACATTTTTACTATTCTGTATTTTTGCTTTGTAATCAAACTTCAAATCTTGTCTTCCCCATGCTTTATCAAGATTACTTTCAAACTCTCTTATTGATTCGGAATCGACTACATACTGGGGCAGTGCGTTCCACTCATTTACCACTCTATCACAAAATGAGTTCTTTGCCTTTTCAAGCCTATTTCTTTCCTTGTAAATTTTCTCAGAGTGTCCTCTCGTTCTTGTTCCCTCCCGCATCAAGAAGATACCTTCACACACATCCTCATCATACTTTCCTGACACTATCTTAAAAGTCTCTTATCATATCCCCTCTCTTTTTCCTATATGCCAGTGTCGGAAGTCCCAGTGTCCTCAACCTCTGCTCATAGCCCGCGTTCTTCAACGTTGGTATCAGCTTGCTAGCTCTCCTCTGCACTTTCTCCACTGCTTCTATATCCTTTACCATATATGGAGCCCACACCTGGTTCGCATATTCCAGGTGCGGCCTTACCAGCGCTGTATAGAGATTCCTGAAGATTTCTTCATCCATTGACACGAATGTCCTCCTCATCAGCCCTACAATTCTATTGGCTTTATTTATCTTTTCCGCTAAATGTTCTGAGAAATTTAACTTATTGTCTATCACTACTCCTATATCCTTTTCTGCATTCACTTCCTCCATCGCTTCATACATACTGTATCCCACCTTGTCTGTCTTGCTTGTCCCAATCCGCATGTACTTGCATTTTTTTTTGGATGAAAAGGCATTAACCAATGTTCAGACCATCCCTTCATTCCCTCCACTTCTCCTTGAAGCAAATCCATATCTTCCTTACTCCTCACTCTTCTATACAGCTTGGTGTCATCCGCATAAAGGTATATCTCACTTCCATTAGTTATAACTTCAGGCAAGTCGTTGATAAACATAACGAACAGTAGTGGTCCCAACACAGATCCCTGAGTAACTTCCATCCACCCCGAGCCTATTCCATTCACCAGTACCCTGTCTCCGATCTTTCAGGAAGGCATCTTATCCATTTCACACATTTCTCTCCTATACTATAGCTTCTAATTTTCTCTATTAGCCTTTTATGTGGTACCTTATCGAAGGCCTTCATAAAATCGCAATATACCACATCTATAACATCCCCATCCTCCAGAATTTGCATCCAATCATCTACCACCTTAATTAGCTGTAATACCGTCGACCTCCCTGGCAAGAATCCGAACTGTCTCTCACTGAAAAGTTGGTTTGATTTCATATGCTCCATTATTCCTTCTCTAATTACCGTTTCCATTAGTTTACACACAACACTTGTCAAACTGACTGGTCTATAATTTCCTGGGTCATTTCTCTTTCCCTTCTTAAATATAGCTGTTATGTTCGCCTCTCTTCAGTCCGTCGGGATTTGTCCTGTATTAAAAGATACCTCAAATAACATTTTTAATGGCTACTAACATCTCACCTCCTTCCTTTATGATTATTGGATGTATCCCATACGGTCCCGGGGACTTAATTCTGTTAATTTTCCCTATAGCACTCTTAATTCTAGCATTGGAAAACTCTATTAGTTCTAGTGCTGGTGCCTGTTTGATGGGAATAGTAGGCACTGCATCATCAGACTCCTCTGTAAGTACCTCCCCAAAGTATTTCCCCAGCACCTCTGCCTTCTCCTTATCAGTTTCTGCTCTATTCTTATTGTCCAAGTCTCCTATCACTTCTGGGATACCTACTCTTCTTGTTAACTTTTCCTGAATATACTTCTAGAATATTTTTGAATTATCCTTCACATTTCTTGCTATCTCTCTTTCGCTCTCCTTCACCCCCCTCCTTGTCTCCCACCTTATTTTATTGTTTATTTGTCTGTGTTCCAAATCCACTTCTTTAGTTTCTATACTAGACCCATTATTCTTTTTTAACAATTTTAGTCTTTCCCACAAATGTTTCTTTTTCTTATCAATGTCCAAAGCTTTCTTTTCATTGGCAATTCTGGGTTCGTTCTTTTCCTTAATTTTGTTTTATCCTTATATTCTCTTACTGGTACATATTTGGATATAGCATTCTCCAGTTTGACTCTAATCTTCCTCCACGTTCCTTCAGTGTCTTCCCCGTTCAAGTACTCCCCCCAGTCAATGTCCAAACACCTTCTCAGCAGCTCATAATCTGCTCTATCATACATGTATATTTTTGTTTTTTTGCTTCTATTATCCCTCTCTGTTTTAATATTGCAACTAAAACTTATACAGGCATGGTCAATATGACCTATAGGGCTATCCACATTGACATCTTCCACTATATCCTCATTACTAAATATCAAATCTAGTACACTCCCCTGCGTCCCATCTCTGTATCTTGTCATCTCCGTAATATGTTGCGTTAAGAAACAATCTCTCACTTTCTCTATGAACTTGTATTCTAGGCTACTCTGCCCCGCTGGAGTAGTATAATTTGCCCAGTTGATCCTTGGCAAATTGAAATCTCCTATCAATATCTTATATTTGTTCTCTCTATTATCTATTTCCTCCATTGCTTTCAGTAGGTTATCATCCTCTTCCCTATTATTATTTGGGCTTCTATATATGTATATTAGAATTGACCCTCTTGCACATTTTACTTCAATACACAAATACTCACAATACTGCTGTCTCAAATCCACCTCATTTACCTTGAGCTCTTTTCTTATATAAATAAACAGTCCTCTTCCAACCTCTGCTCTAATAGCATTCCTCTCATACAACTCAAAACCCTCCAAACTATACTCCACCAGTTCCCTTTCAATTCTAGCATTTTTTGGTCTTACTTCCTCCTCTTTACTACCCTTCTCTTTGTACAAGGGTAGCCTACTATCACTGCTTTCCTCCAGTCCGCTGGTACACTCTCCTTTTCCCATGCTAATTTACATCTATCTATATGCTCAGGCCCAATCCCCACTTTTCCTATTTTTGTTTTCCTCTATTTTATTATTCTTTTTTGTTTGTATTTTCTTGGGGGTGGCCGACTCAAGACAGAGCAAAAACAGGAAAACACAAGACAAAACAATGAACAAACACAGACAAAACACAAAATTCACACACATCTAGGTCACCCAGGAGAATACCCAGAGACCAGGGTCACCAAAGTCGCTCCAGCACTCCCCCGGCCCCTGACCACCCGGAGAGGCTCCGATCTCGGCAGGCAGCCATGCATAACATATGCATTATGTCTACAGCTTCTTCTCCACAATATCTCGGCATTTCACCTGGGATGTTATCTACTCCAGCAGCTTTTCTCATTTTAAGTCATTTGATTGCTTCTTCTACTTTGTCCCTGTTTATCTGTCTTTCATCTACTCTGTCTATTCTACCTCTCTCCATTCCCATGGATGTGATCTTTGCCTTCCCCCTACTCTTTACAGCTAAACTACTAAAATTATCTGTCCACACATCCACCACACCATCACCCTCCACCACCTCCCCATTCATGTCCCTCATCCTACCACCTGAAACACTCTCGGTCTTCTTACCTCTGGCTTCTTTCAGCTCTATAGTATGCTTTCTTGTCACTCAGAAACTGTTCACTAATCTTCTTCCCATATTCCTCATCTGCCTTCCTTTTAGCGTCTTGTATCGTCCTCTTTCTTGCATTTCTAGTTTCTATAAGTATATTCTTTAGCAGAAATTGCAGCATACTCTTTCGCAACTCTTTCTTCTTTTTCACTATTTCTTCTATATCTTTTCTAAACCAGGGTTTACTGTATTAAAAAAAGATAGTGCTATTGGGTAGGTACCTGTGAGCATAGTAGCATGGACACATGACCCTTACCAACTGTTATCTTATAAATAACAGTGTTTAACCCTTAAAAAGCGGTTCACCACATAAGTCGTATTTAATAAAGCTGGACTATGTGGCGGCGCTCGACATAGGTCGAGTGGCAATTTCAGCACGTAATGTTGCTGAGAGAGAGAGACAAGTGGTGGCAGGAGACTAGCGAGCGTATGACTGCTCCAGACCACCGCGGCGAACCTACTGACACGAATCTCAGCTCCCTCCTCCCTCTCTCACTCGCTATATACGGAATTGTATCGGGAAAGTGGCTAATTACATGCTTTTTGCACTCGCGTTGCACGGTTATTGCAAGAAAACTAGCCATCATAAAAGGATCGTTATGGTGTCATTCGAAAGCTCTGTTTATGCCCTTTCAGGGATAGATACTTGTTTTACGTTCTGGGTCTTATTTAGGCATGAAAATGATCACGTAAACAGCCCTATTTTGGCTAAAAACACCCCGCTGGGCGGTACATATAAATAAACCGCATAGGCCGCTAAAGAAGGGTTAAGAGAAAGAGCCTACGGGCATAGATCAGGAATTAAGAACGGCATCGACTCCAAGATTCTTCTATATAAGCATTTTAACACAGATTGTACTAAATTTTATTGTAAATACAAAATTATAGAAATTGATCAAAGTAATCAAAATGTTTTAGATAGAGAAAATTACTGGATTGGAAAATTAATGACCATCTATCCATTTGGACTTAACAATCAAATAAAAAATGTAGGCAACATTTTGTATAAAGATTTATTAAAAAACGATTTTAATAACCCATATTTTAACTTCCCTGTTTTAAACAGAAGACCTGGTAGACACGGTAATAGAAGACTAAATTAATTTAATAAAAAGAAAAACAGGTCTGATATTAAAATGATTGTTAATAATTTATATTCATTATATCGAAATTTCGGAATTAAAAAAATTAAAGATTCATTGAAAGGCCTACAAAAGAAAAGTTTTGCTCCTTTTATAGAAAATATTCTAAACAATAAACATAATTTCACAAATAAATTTAAGAATATAGTCTCTGCTTTTATGGGATATATTAGAGCTAATTCTAAGAAATCCAAAGATAACCGTATTAAAGATAAAGTCATGTCCACTTTAAATTATTCCTCTAAAATTTTAGACAAAATTAATGTTAATAGTCTTATTAATTCAAAGAAAGTTAAGTCCATGTTACCAGATGGTTGTAAAGATTTCAAACCATTAATAGTGTATTCATATGAACGACCTGTTGGGTCTATTATTTGTAATTATAATAAAGTTTTAGGAAATCTTTCAGATAATGATATTTTCAATAATAATAAATGCGTGTGTGAAAGAGTCCTGGATATGCCAGCTAGCAGACGTGATGCACTAGCAAAGTTCATTTATAGTCCGATATGTCACATATTAACAGGTAATGTAGAACTAGTTAAGGAAGTTAGGGATAGGTTTCATAATGAACTGGAGGAAATGAATCAGGCTGGGTAATTAGGTATAGCCCGGCAGCCCGGCTAGCCCGGATATGTTGCCGGGCAAGTGCTTTTTAATGTTGGTCTGCCCGGCAGTTGCCCGGGGGACAAGTCAAATTTTTTGCCTTTTAACCCTTGAAAAATGCTAAAATAAATATAAAAACAAACATACACACTTTCCATAAATATAAATAAAGTATAAGAGACAGGCAGATGTATCTACTATTTCCACTTTCCACGACCATTGATTACTGGTAACGTAACGGCTGGTTTTCGATTCACGTTAATTTCACGTCACTATTATCTTTATCTCCTCTCCTCCTCCCACCCCGTAGGCCTATATAACCGTTGGACGGTTGGATAGAGGAGGTACTTCCGAATAGGCGGCTCGCTCGCCGCTCTTTAACATTAGTGTTTCAATTGTCGCCGGGAGGCACGTGTTTAGTGAGAAAATCTATAATGAGTGTGTCTTAAGAAACAACAGGCTACCTTGACAAGATTCTTGACACTAAAACAACCACCATCAACAAGTACAACTAGGTAAAACCGTTGTTTTAAAATAGTTTGTTAACTTTTGTGTATCTAGCCTAGTCAGTCTGTCAGACGATAGATTTCTCTTATTGACTCGCCTCTTAAGTGAAAATTGTTGGTAAGCTACTCCACCTATGTTTTCTACCTAAGATATTTACTTAATGTTACAAAAATGTGTTTATAAACAATCTTAAGGATTTAGTTACACAATTTTTAATACAAAAATATATATATGATACTCTGCAGTCTCTGTTCTACTGTACAATGTAAAGTATGCCTAGGCCTAAATAAAACTATATTTATTGCCAGACAACTTGATCCCTGAGGGGATGGGCACAAACTAAGCTCCACTGGTGATGGGCTGGTCTATCAGAGTGAGAACTGAGCGATACCTGCCATACCCATAGCTTACTCTGACTGTTCCTTTTACTTATATATTTTCTAGATCTCAAGTGACGGCGTCTCTTCCGTGGATTAACCTCCCAATCTACCAAGATTGGAAGCCAAAGCGTCACATTTTTCCTTTGCCCCTCAACTTTCTCTTCATAATTGCTGAGGGGCACAGGGCCCTGGGTGGGGCATCGGTTTCCCGGGCGTTTCTTCACCCTCCCCAGCTCCCCGCCATAGAGTGGCTTCGGTCACCCAGGCTTTATTGTGGCCGGCAGGGAGGGTTCTATGGGGGCGCTCGGTTATGGCCTTGGCCTTTGTCTGTTCGGCCAGGCAGCTTGGGGAACAACAACAACAACAACTAAGCTCCAGCATCGAGGCCACGTTCAGTTCGTTCGATTTTGTATCTTGTTTCGTGGGAGGGTTGGTAATTGAGCGAATTATTATTTGTGTATGGGGGTGCAAGTGAAATGTGTGTTATCATACTGTTGGAATGGCTGTGGTGGTGAATTTAGTTTGTAACCAGTGTAATCAATTCGATCATGCTGATCAGGGTCTTGTATTCACGTTGTAAATACAACACTGGTCTACTTCACCCCTAATGTCTGCCATTGCAGACATTGGTTGGGAGGCCATGGGCTTAAGTAATAAGTACCGAGTGTCGAATGTCGATTAAAGATGACTTTATCACTCACTTTCTGGACATATTTCTATTTTCTATATACAAAAAAAAAAAAAAAATCAGCAATATTTATTATCATTAACTAAAGCTAGTCCTTCGCATTCATTAGAGATGTGAACCATGAATTTTGCAATATAATATCCACACACACACACACACACACACACACACACACACACACACACACACACATACAGACAGACAGACAGATAGATAGATAGATAGTTATTT
This sequence comes from Paralithodes platypus, assembly GCA_032716605.1. NCBI lineage: Eukaryota > Metazoa > Arthropoda > Malacostraca > Decapoda > Lithodidae > Paralithodes > Paralithodes platypus. The sequence continues at coordinate 27,539,140 of CM064528.1, forward strand.
ATTTAGTTCAGATTTCAGAATGAGTTTTCTGCAGAGGTTTACCTTACTTAATATTCAACATGAGTATGATTTCATAAGTTTTCTATAATATAACTGTACACTGACAGCTTATTACTTACTGGTACCGTATTAGTTATTTTTTACATATTAATTAGATAACTAACCATCTGATGGTATTGCATTGTTTGTAACTTTGTCACTGTCTTTATATGCTAACTTGTGAAAGCTATTTTTTTGCTATGTGCAACCTTTGTATTCCCCTAAGAAAAAAAATCTATTGAATAAAACAAAATAACTAAAAAACATTATATACTGTATATAACATAATTTGTATTAATTCAACAAATTCCATATTCAGGGCAAGTACAAAAATATCAGGGCAAGTAAGGAATATATCAGGGCAAGTAAATTTCTGAATTCACTAGCCCGGGGCAACTAGATCTGGAACACTAATTTCCCAGCCTGAAATGAATAGAAATAAGGAAGCTAGGCCTAACGATGTACATAGCCAATGGAACTTTCTTAAGCATAGCCTTATCGCTGCCACTGACAAAGTCTGTGGGAAAACAAAGGGTCACCCCAGGAATAAGACCTCTTGGTGGTGGAACGATGAGGTAGAACATGCTGTGAAAGAGAAAAGGAGATGCTTCAAAGCATGGAAGAAAGGAGGCAGCAGGGAGGAATACCAGGCAGCTAAACGAACTGCCAAAAGAGTTATTTACAATGCTAAAAATCGCATTAAGGACCTGGTCCTCGAACAAGTGTGTAACACTGACAATCCCAATGGGATCTTCAACCTAGCTAGGCGAGTTAAAAATGACAGTAATAATAATAAGCTTGTTACTTATTTCTCATAAGCGCCAATTTTTCCGAAGAATTCACTAGCGCTCGGAAAGAGAAAGAAAAAAAGAACAAAATCAATGCATCAAAAGAAGGCTTATATACAACACACATTTAACAATCACTAGCAGTGGCAAAAATAGCCTAAACTCTATAGCCATCTGTCATGACACCTCTCTCAAGATCATAGCTTCTCTCAAAGAGAAAAGTCTTAAGTTGTCTCTTGAAGCATTCAACAGAACTCAGTTGTCTCATGGACAGCGGCAACCTGTTATACAACCTCGGAGCCATGTAGGAGAATGACCTCTCAAAGAAAGAAGACTGCTGGAAAGCCCTTGGTTCATCAAGACGAAAAGGGTCATTGTCATGACGCACAACTACACCATGGTGTGCCGGTGGGCGCCTGAGCAGCTCCGCAAGGTAGCTAGGCTCACCAAATTTGAGAACCTTAAAAGTCACCAAACACAACTTAAATTCTATTCTTGCTCTTACTGGCAGCCAGTGCAGTTCTATGTGAAGAGATGTAGTAGGAGTTCTAGGTGGAACACCAAAAATGAGTCTTGCGGCCCTGTTAAGAACAGACTGAACTTTCTTTAAAATATAATTTGGAAGACCCACCAACAGGGCATTGCAATAATCAACACGAGAGAAGACCAATGAGTGAACCAACGTCAGGAGGCAACGTCTGGTTATAAACGGCTTCACCAAATAGAGATTTCTGATGTGCAAGTAACAACTTTTAACTATCTGGTTTACATGCTCTTTGAAATCTAATCGGGAGTTCACATATACACCCAGATTTCGAACAGAGTTGGCCGGTCGCAGCTGAGATCCACCCACATTGATGGAGAGGGCACCTACTATATCATCAGCTCTTCTATTTCCTAGGATGATGAGAATATCAGTTTTACCATCATTTAGTTTAAGTTTTCTCGCTCTCATCCACTTCTTGATATCAGACATCAACAATTCCATCTTACTCCGTATATCAACTATATTTGTGATTCTCACATAAATCTGGGTGTCATCTGCATAAAAGTGAAAGGTGACATTATGTGCACGAAGCAGAAGAGACAAACTGCTGATATAAATTATAAATAGGATAGGACCTAAAACTGATCCCTGCGGAACACCATACTGCAGGGGTGTCGAGTCCGAGACCATTTGATTTACCATCACACTCTGGGATCTACCTGACAAGTACGACCCAAGAAGCAAGAGAGCGGAGTCACACACACCACAATCATAAAGATCACTCAATAACAACTCGTGATCCACTGTGTCAAAGGCCGCAGAGAGATCAAGCAAGACCAATAGTGAGGCCACACCATTGCAAATGTTCTCAACTAGATCATTATGTACTCTAATCAATGCTGTTTCAGTTGAATGATGCTGTCGGTAAGCAGACTGAAAAATTGGGATAGTTTCATTCTGCTGAAGTAGTGGTTGTAATTGGTCAAGTATTGCACGCTCTAATATCTTTGATATGAAGGACAGGTTGGAGACAGGACGATAGTTCAACATGTTCTCAACATCAAGTCCAGGTTTCTTTAGAGTAGGTCGGAGTAGTGCATGCTTTTCAGAATGTGGGAAGCTACCTTCAGAGAAACACTTATTAATTATTTTGGAAATAAACTCAACTGTGTGATCATAGACTATTGGTAGCTTGGAAACATTTATGGGATCCAACGGGCAAAATGTTTTATTGAGGTTTCTTATGTAGGACGAGATCATGTCCACCTCTACTGAGTGAAAGGATGAGAGGACATTATTAGGAATGTGTCGGGGTTGGAGTACAACTGAAAGTTCTTCACCAACAGAAGCATCATCCAGTTCCTGTCTTATGCGAGTTATCTTGCCAGCAAAAAATGCCACAAAGTTGGCAGCCAACTCAGCATCGGGTACAGGTCTTAAGCTGACTCTTGTTTTTCCAAGTAAACTGTTTACAATTGAAGCCAACCTCCTCTGGTCGTTACCACACGAGTCAACTTTTCCCTGATAATACACTTTCTTTTCATCTTTGATTGTGTGGACCACGGCTCTTCTGGCTGACAGATATTGCAACCATGTAGAGTCTGTTTTATTTTTCCGCCATTCACGTTCAGCTCTTCTACGCGCTCTTCTAAGAAATTTAACTCGAGTGCTATACCAGGGTGAATCATCTCGTACTATGATTTTCTTCTCTACTTCTGGACAGTGATGATCGAACACTAATTTAAGTGCATTTCCATGTACCTCCACCAGCTCATCTGAAGTAAGGTTGGAAATATCAATACTTCCCAAGTACTGTTTTACTTCACTGCTAGCCAAATTTTGGTCTGTATTTTTATAATTTCTAAATCTGATTACTTTTTCATGTGTGAGTGGCTTAGGGAAATCAAAGCTGAAAGTAATCAAAGCATGATCAGAGGTATTATGGTCAGCATTCTCAACATCAACATCCAGAACACCACCACAACCCACAGGAGAGAAAACCAAGTCAAGGGTGTGTCCTAAGATATGAGTTGGGTGGGACACATGGTTTACAAAATTGTTCTGATCAGTCAACTCAAGGAACTCAGGAGAGAATGGCTTCAGATGAGGGCTGTCAACCCAGTAATTAAAATCTCCACATATCAAAAGTCTTCCGGTTTTAGCAGAAAATTCCTCGAGAAACTGCCCAAACTCTTCCATAAAACCCCTATCTGTGCCACGATGGCCAGGCCTATAGACAACTGCCATTCTTAGAATTTGTTGATGGAGTTTTATTTCCACTTCCAACAGTTCATAATAAAGAGGGGCTGGGTTATGGCTTATTTGCAATATATTCACCAGAGATGTGGAGTAGACAACTGCCACTCCACCACCCGGATGATCTCCCCTAGGCCTAGGAACATTTATTATGGAATGGGTTTTAGGCAATGCCGCCTGGATAATATTCAGATCTGACTCGAACAACCAGGTCTCAGTGAGACATAATACATCAAGGTTACGTTCATCCAAGATCTCGCAAATATGATCCATTTTGTTACGCAAGGAACGAACATTCAACAGACCCAGTTTCAACCGGCTCCCGTGTGCATTTTTCAGTTTTTTGAACCTACAAAATTGGTGTTTTCAATAACTTTATTTCTCTGAGCTGTCATTAGAGGACAATTTCTACTTGAGGCGAAATGATTTGGCGGCTCCGTAACTGATGTGGAGCTCATACAATTTATACATTTGGAGGAAGTCTTGCTGGTGCAGTCTTTTGAGTTATGAGTACCGGCACAGAAGTTGCATTTTGGATCCTCATTTTTCCGATAACACCTGTCACTGGTATGGCCAAAGCCCTGGCAATGGTAACATTGTGTTACCCAGAAGCGATCGTATGCACGACATCTCACAAGTCCAACATACACAGAATTGCCATCATCCACAATGGAAGAGCGTATTTCAGGTGACATTTTTACTACCGCAGTCTTTGTGTGTGCATCACTCTTTTGCTTGGTGAATAGCAAATTCATAGCTAAGCCATCGTCGACCAGGGACTTTATTCTTGGGTTCTTGTTGAGGATGCTGGGAATGATCTCATTATCCTCAGTGTCATTAGCAATGCCTACCAGAGTCATTTTTGGCATCATCTTCTTTGGTTCGGAGACACTGAAGGCACTGTCCACCCCCAAACACTGATTGATGGCCCTTCCTGAGTCTTCTTTGGCTTTCTTGGATGGAAGTCGTACCACCAGTACACCTGAATCAGTTCTAGTTAACTTGTTAACCGGAACCGAAGCCAAAGCAGTCTCGATTGCCTTTGTATCTGGTGGGCTTACTGGCTCGGAGGATCGGTCTTTTGGCTTCACTACCAGGACCTGATGGTCCCAGACAGTTTTTTCTTTCCACCATCTACCACCTCAGTGGTGCGTTTGGTCGGCTCCTTTTTGGTCTCTTCAAATGTTTGCTGAACTATCTTGGCAAACAAGGGAATGTCGGGGGCAGCAACTTTAGTCTCAAGGATATCCATTCTGTTACCAATACTCTCTATCTCCACGGCCACCGCAGCAAGGGCACCCTTCACTTCGTTTACAATGGCAGTCTTCACTTCACCAACTAGGGCAGCCGTCAGGTCATCCAAGGTCTGCTGACTAATTGCTGCATCCTTTGCAGCCAGGGGGGTGGTATCGCAAACAGTGCAATGTCATTTAAATCCAGGTTTCTTCTTTGCAAGTACTCTGAGGTCCTCATCATCAACATTTATACAGTTAACGTGAAAATAGGTACCACACAAGTAGCAGCCCAGCGATTTGGCCTTGCCCACAACCTTCCTGCAACTGCAACTCTGCTTGCCTGCTGCCATTTCAGGTGAAGTAACCAATAATTAAAAACAAAAACACCTGTATTTCGTATCTGATTAAAAATAAGAGAAAACCCTTGTCTTTTAAAAAACGTGAAAATAACTACCTGGGACAGACCCCAGGTAGCGCCGTCCCCGTCAGTGCCACCACAATGGATTTTTTTTTTAAATGGAAAAGAAAAAAAGGGAAAGTGGTGTCTGCAAGGTCACCGCGGGCAGGTGGGGATCGACTTGGCTACCCTTTGGGGGTAGCCCAACCGAGATGCGTGGAGAGACCACGCACAGGATGGCAGATGTGTGTGGTGCAAAAACTTTAACCAATTTTGCACACTGTTTTGAGCTTATAGCAGTGACAATACAATTTCCACGGTACTCAGCAAGACCCCATTGGTTACGATACCGCCACTGCGCAAAGCAGTAGGGATATTATAGGTGAACAGTGTGTTAGAGATGATAATGGGAAGATTGTGTATGCAGAAAATGAAATCAGAGAAGCATGGAAGGTACACAATGAACGATTGCTAAATGTAGAGTTTGAATGGGATAAGGAACAGCTTAGTATCGAAAAACAAATATCTGGGCCCCCTCCTTTGATAGCACCAGCTGTAGTGAGCGACGCAATCAATAAAATGAAGGACGGTAAAGCTCCAGGTTGCTCCGACATTGTCGCTGAGATGATAAAAGCCTCAGGGGAGATTGGTGTAAACTTAGTCACTGAGTTGATAAACACCATTATTAAAGATGAGAAAATCCCAGAGGATTGGCTCAAAAGTGTAATAGTAAATATATACAAAGGAAAAGGGGATGCGCTAGATAGAGGAAATTATAGGGGCCTGAAAATGCTTGACCAAATCATGAAGGTCTGTGAGAGAGTCCTTGAGGATTTGATCAGGCAAAGCATCTCTATTGATGATATGCAGTTTGGTTTTATGCCAGGACGTGGTACAACCGATGCTATCTTCATAGTCAGGCAGATACAGGAAAGATACTTACTAAAAGGCAGGGATCTTTACTTTGTGTTTGTGGACCTGGAGAAGGCCTTTGATAGGGTACCTAGAGATGTTGTGCAGTGGGCTATGTGGAAGAGTGGCTGGTGCGTGTGATAATGAAGATGTATGAGGATTCGCGAAGTTCGGTGAGGGTGAAGGGTGTACTGAGTGATGAGTTCGCAGTCCGTGTTGGAGTCCATCAGGGTTCAGTGTTAAGCTCCCTCCTCTTTATTATGGTCTTGGAGGCACTGTCTAGAGTTTTTAAAGGCGGACTCATGTTGGAACTGTTTTATGCAGACGATTTAGTCCTAATAGCTGACAGTATGCAGGATGCTGAGGCCAAATTCAGAGAGTGGAGAGAGGGCATGGCGAGCAAGGGTTTAAGAGTCAATATTAACAAAACCAAGGTTATGCATTGTAGATTGAGACGAGGCAATGTGGAAAAGAGCGGTGCATACCCATGTGCAGTGTGTGGAATGGGAGTGGGCGTTAACTCAATTCAATGTAGCATCTGTCGATGTTGGGTACACCATGGGAGTAAGCGCTGTAGTAGAATAAAGGGGCCCCTGGCGAAGGATAAGTCAGAAATAGAGAAATTTGAGTGCGTAGTGTGCAAAGGCGAGCTTGTGTTAAGTGATGATCCTGTGGCTGTGAATTTTGGAAATGAGTCTTTGGAGCTGGTGAACAAGTTTTGTTACCTAGGAGATACCATCTCTGCCGGTGGTGGGGCCGAGGCTTCCACTGTTGCTAGAATTAGGTGTGGCTGGGGGAAGTTCAGAGAATTGATGCCAATCCTGACCATGAAAAGAATGCCTCTCCCCCTGAAGGGAAAGGTGTATGCCTCATGTGTTAGAAGTGCAATGACGTATGCCTCAGAAACATGGGCCGTTAAAGTAGAGGATGTCAACAGAATGGAGCGTAATGAGATGAGAATGGTGAGATGGATGTGTGGGGCCAGGCTACAGGATAGAATAACAAATGTTGAGCTGAGGAGACGTTTAGGTATAAAGAGTATTAGCGAGGTGATGCGTACAAGTAGACTGGGATGGTATGGACATGTGGAGAGAATGGATGAACAAAATTGGGTGAAAAAATGCAGGTCTGTGATTGTGGAGGGAGCTGCACCAAGTGGTGGACCGAGGAAGACCTGGGATCGGACTATACGCGCCGATCTCAAATCCAAGAACTTGACAAGTGAAGCAGCCCTTAACAGGGTTGCCTGGAATGCCGCCATTAGGACAAGAGACTGAAACTGCACTGATGTGTGGAACACTCGGTCTTAAAATTTTATGTATGTATGTATGTATTTTGCAAACAACAAATTAGCGGAGCTATGTCGTAAAGTGTTTAAATTTAGAATAGGGAATAATAAAGTAACATGGGACATAATTTTAAAAGATATTGTTTTTTTCAGTCAATAAATTAAAAGATAAATTGTTAAAAATTGTGTGCTGCGATGCGAGAGAGCTAGAAGCATGGTCTAAATTATTAATTAAGTTAATTAGAAATAAAATGTTCTCGCTTAAAAATGAATTTAATCTTTCAGATTTTATAGACTATAATTATAATAAGCTTAAAGCTGATTTAACCCGGTGAGACCCAGCGTCGCACATGTTGCGTCGGCAGTGTTTGATCACCAACTCCCAGCGACGCATCACGTGCGTCCGACATATAAAAAACACTTACGTGGCTCGTAAGGTAGGAAATGGCGGGAGAATAGGAGGGGGAGGTACCGTAGTGTGTGTGGGAGCCGGGCCAGTAGGTGTGAGCGGGCCGAGACAGCCGCGCGGCTGGTGGTGGTGGGCTTAGTGGGGATAGTTTACACCCTTAGTTCACCGCCACTTTGAACCTTCATTACTCCGGTCATATGGGAGCTAGAGGCTTGAGATTTATGTGAGACACTCCTTAGGATGTATGCCGTACAATGCCATACTCAGTTTTTACCCTAGTGCTCCCGGGCGGGTGGTCATGCGGGGGAGACGAACTATTGAAACCCCCCCCCCCCCCAAATGACCGAAATGAGTTTTTTTTATTTTTGTCTTCATTTCTCACCATTCTCTTCCATTTTGGCTCAACAATTTTTTTTGAGGCTCCCCCCCCCCCCACACAAAAAAAATGTCAGAGGTGATTTTTTTTGTTTTTTTTTTTCATTTCTCATCCTTGTCTTCCATTTTAGCAAACAAAAAAATGAAGTGAAAATGGCTTGGGACTGGGGTGAACAAAATATTATAACTAGCCGGGGCTCAACGGGTTAATAAATTTACATAAACATTTTGTAATCACTACAGTACATAAAGCCAGCAATAATTATAGCTTCACATGTAAGAAATTTTATCTTGAAAACATGAAAAAAGAATTAGGCATTAAAGGTAACATATTACGTAAAAATATTTGTGGTAATTCTAGAAATTCAAAATAATCTGAATATTGATAACTTAATCGATGACCATACCAAGAAAAATATAACATTTGATATTAAACTTCCTGATAAGAACAAGTGCATTGCAAAATTATACATGTTACCTAAATTTCATAAAAGACCTTATAAATACCGCATTATTGCCGGAGCAAAATTTGCTACCACTAAAACTCTATCAGAACAAGTCGTAAATTGCTTAAAATACATTAAAAATACTCATAAAAGATATTGTAATACAGTAGGGTCTCACATAAAACGAGTTTATGGTCGATAAACGAGGGCGTTTTATGCGATTTCGTTTTATGTGAACACAGCATTTTGGTGGCGCAATATCGTCAATTTTCACTGTAAGCGAAAATTTTCGTACAAAGCGAACGATATTTCGTACAAAGCGAACTATATTTCGTACAAAGCGAACGACATTTCATACAAAGCGACGATATTTCGTACAAAGCGAATTTTAGGTCGGTCGTTTTAATCGAGACTCGTTTTATGCGAACACGTTTTATGCGGGACCCTACTGTACCATCATGAGAAGAATTGGCATTAACTATTATTGGAGTGTTGACAATTCGTTAGAAGTTATTGATAAAATAAATACCATGCCGAAAGTTACCTCGGTACATAGCTTCGACTTTTCAACTTTGTATACCAATTTGCCTTTAGATTTAGTATATTCAGAGCTTTGCTTTATTATAGAGTTGCACTTTGACAGGTTCGTTAGGGATGGTAATTATTTCATAAATGTTTATACATATTTTAATAATGCATCACTTAGCTCTACTCCCACTAGTTCTGTATAATTATTTTGATAGAACTAAGCTTAAAGATGCCCTTAAATTCCTCCTTTTCAATACTTATGTTAGATTCGGGCCTTACATTTTCAAACAAATATTAGGAATTCCTATGGGTGGAAATGCTAGCCCTTTAATTGCAGATTTATTCTTGCTTGCTTTAGAATTTAAATATATAAAAGACTTAGTTGACAGTAGCAAGAAAAATAAAATCCCAGAAAAATTAGCACTTGCTAAATTGTTAAGTAATAATAGTAGATATATTGATGATATTCTCGTTTGCAATTTGTTAAATTTTAATCAAGTTGCTAAACTTATTTACCCTAATTCTATTCCCCTCACACAATGTAACGTAAATTATAAAGTGGAAAATTTTCTTGATATAAATATAGATTGTTAATGAACAGTACATACTTAAAGTATATCACAAAGTTGATGATTTTAATTTTAACGTAATAAACTTTCCTTTCCCTAGTAGTAATATCGATAGTAAAATAACTTATAATTGTTTTTATTCCCAGTTAATAAGATTTTGTAAAATTTGCACTAAAGTAGATGACTTTTGGGCTAGAGCTAGGTTACTATACAGACTCTTAGTAGACAGAGGTTTTGAGGCAAGTAAATTGTTCCATAAATTTAATCTTTTTAGGGTCAATTATTGTGACTGTATTCTAAAATTTGACATCAATAATTTTAATCAAGCATTTTTAACTTGAAGTTTCTTGTATAACCTCTGCTTACTTTTTGTCTGTATTTATTGTTTATCTTTTTCTTTTTCTTTTTCTATTATTAATATTAATATTACTTTTGCGATTTCCTTAGTTTATTTGTGCTATAAATGTAGGTTATTTGTAGGGTAGTTATTGATAGGCGTCACTTGAGGCATGCTATGCTTACAGGTACCTACCCGATAGCACTATCGTTAGTGAGTGCTGTACTCCCACTAGTTCTGTATATTTTGATAGAACTAAACTTAAAGATGCCCTTAAATTCCTCCTTTTCAATACTTATGTTAGATTCGGGCCGTACATTTTCAAACAAATATTAGGAATTCCTATGGGTGGAAATGCTAGCCCTTTAATTGCAGACTTATTCTTGCTTGCTTTAGAATTTAAATATATAAAAGACTTAGTTGACAGTAGCAAGAAAAATAAAATTCCAGAAAATTAGCACTTGCTAAACTGTTAAGTAATAATAGTAGATATATTGATGATATTCTTGTTTGCAATTTGTTAAATTTTAATCAAGTTGCTAAACTTATTTACCCTAATTCTATTCCCCTCACACAATGTAACGTAAATTATAAAGTTGAAAATTTTCTTGATATAAATATAGAGATTGTTAATGAACAGTGCATACTTAAAGTATATCACAAAGTTGATGATTTTAATTTTAACGTAATAAACTTTCCTTTCCCTAGTAGTAATATCGATAGTAAAATAACTTATAATTGTTTTTATTCCCAATTAATAAGATTTTGTAAAATCTGCACTAAAGTAGATGACTTTTGGGGCTAGAGCTAGGTTACTATACAGACTCTTAGTGGACAGAGGTTTTGAGGCAAGTAAATTGTTCCATAAATTTAATCTTTTTAGGGTCAATTATTGTGACTGTATTCTAAAATTTGACATCAATAATTTTAATCAAGCATTTTTAACTTGAAGTTTCTTGTATAACCTCTGCTTACTTTTTGTCTGTATTTATTGTTTATCTTTTTTTTCTATTATTATTATTATTATTATTATTAATATTGATGATTTTTTAAATTTATTGTTCTTGTTAAAAGAGTACTCTTTGTTTAAATCTGTTGTTACTTCATATTTTGCAATTATTTCTCTTTATATTATATGTATTCATTGTCGATAGTATCAATTGCTTACTTTTGCGATTTCCTTAGTTTATTTGTGCTATAAATGTAGGTTATTTGTAGGGTAGTTATTGATAGGGGTCACTTGAGGCATGCTATGCTTACAGGTACCTACCCGATAGCACTATCGTTAGTGAGTGCTGTACTGTATTTTATATATTATTTTGTAATAGTATAGATATCTTATCAATATTTGTATTTTGTACTATTTTAATGTCTTGTCATGTTGCAAATTTGATTTTAAATAATATTTTGACATTTAACATATAGTTTCTTTATTCATGCAGAGTTTAGTAAAATTTGCCAGAACGTCCCGGACTTCCCAAACTTGACTACTTCCTTTAACGTGACGATAGTGCGTTGTTATATGTGCGATTAGTTTGCTTGGGAAACAGATTAACTTGCTCATGTAGTAATGTACACCCTATGTGGTGGATTGTGTTCTTTTATTTAATAATTTTCATTTTAGTAAACGTTGTTTCCACATAGCGATTTTGATAATTTAATTTGACTTTATATTGTCCTTGTCCCAATTTTGGTTTGTTTAGTTTGCAAGTTTTACATTTTAATTTATTGTTTATCTTTTTCTTTTTTCTATTATTAATATTAATATTGATGATTTTTTAAATTTATTGTTCTTGTTAAAAGAGTACTCTTTGTTTATATCTGTTGTTACTTCATATTTTGCAATTATTTGTCTTTATATTATATGTATTCATTGTCGATAGTATCAATTGCTTACTTTTGCGATTTCCTTAGTTTATTTGTGCTATAAATGTAGGTTATTTGTAGGGTAGTTATTGATAGGGGTCACTTGAGGCATGCTATGCTTACAGGTACCTACCCGATAGCACTATCGTTAGTGAGTGCTGTACTGTATTTTATATATTATTTTGTAATAGTATAGATATCTTATCAATATTTGTATTTTTTACTATTGTTAATGTCTTGTCATGTTGCAAATTTGATTTTAAATAATATTTGACATTTAACATGTAGTTTCTTTATTCATGCAGAGTTTAGTAAAATTTGCCAGAACGTCCCGGACTTCCCAAACTTGACTACTTCCTTTAACGTGACGATAGTGCGTTGTTATATGTGCGATTGGTTTGCTTGGGAAACAGATTAACTTGCTCATGTAGTGATGTACACCCTATGTGGTGGATTGTGTTCTTTTATTTAATAATTTTCATTTTAGTAAGCGTTGTTTCCACATAGCGATTTTGATAATTTAATTTGACTTTATATTGTCCTTGTCCCAATTTTGGTTTGTTTAGTTTGCAAGTTTTACATTTTAATTTTATATATTATTTTGTAATAGTATAGATATCTTATCAATATTTGTATTTTGTACTATTGTTAATGTCTTGTCATGTTGCAAATTTGATTTTAAATAATATTTTGACATTTAACATGTAGTTTCTTTATTCATGCAGAGTTTAGTAAAATTTACCAGAACGTCCCGGACTTCCCAAACTTGACTAATTCCTTGAACGTGACGATAGTGCGTTGTTATGTGTGCGATTAGTTTGCTTGGGAAACAGCTTAACTTGCTCATGTAGTAATGTACACCCTATGTGGTGGATTGTGTTCTTTTATTTAATAATTTTCATTTTAGTAAGCGTTGTTTCCACATAGCGATTTTCATAATTTAATTTGACTTTATATTGTCCTTGTCCCAATTTTGGTTTGTTTAGTTTGCAAGTTTTACATTTTAATTGATGATTTTTTAAATTGATTGTTCTTGTTAAAAGAGTACACTTTGTTTAAATCTGTTGTTACTTCATGTTTTGCAATTATTTGTCTTTATATTATATGTATTCATTGTCGATAGTATCAATTGCTTGCTTTTGCGATTTCCTTAGTTTATTTGTGCGATAAATGTAGGTTATTTGTAGGGTAGTTATTGATAGGGGTCATTGACGCATGCTATGCTTACAGGTACCTACCCGATAGCACTATCGTTAGTGAGTGCTGTACTGTATTTTATATATTATTTTGTAATAATATAGATATCTTATCAATATTTGTATTTTGTACTATTGTTAATGTCTTGTCATGTTGCAAATTTGATTTTATATGAATATTTTGACATTTAACATGTAGTTTCTTTATTCATGCAGAGTTTAGTAAAATTTACCAGAACGTCCCGGACTTCCCAAATTTGACTAATTCCTTGAACGTGACGATAGTGCGTTGTTATGTGTGCGATTAGTTTGCTTGGGAAACAGATTAACTTGCTCATGTAGTAGTGTACACCCTATGTGGTGGATTGTGTTATTTTATTTCATAGATTTAATTTTAGTAAGCGTTGTTTCCACATAGCGATTTTGATAATTTAATTTGACTTTATATTGTCCTTGTCCCAATTTTGGTTTGTTTAGTTTGCAAGTTTTACATTTTAATTTATAGTAAAAAACAAAAATAAGGAAATCACAAAGACAAGCAATTGATACTATCCAAGTGACATTCATACACCTTGACACTATCTTTTCCAAATATACTCATTATACTGTATTGCCATTTGGAATTACACTAGCTACCAGTACGGTACGGATATTAATGTTATTATAAATGTGTAGGGTTATGGCAAGAAAATATTGTAATGACTATCAAAATTATCCCGCTACTGACCCTAAGACACTTCTGGAAATATGTCATTCCATGTCCGTCCAGGAAGCGGAGACAGTTGACAGGGGTTTCATCTGTGACGTTCCACATCGCGGACCAGGCAATTTCCAGCATGTCGTCGTGCATTCGATGTATCAGGCGGTTACTGATCAACTTCAGCATCGTCTGAGGGGAGAACAGATATTCCTCAGGTTTAGCTTTCACAGTTACAATTTACCCTTATACTGTATATTGACTAAAAGTTCATTATTTTGTATAAATAGGATTAGCTTTAACAGGTACTGTACAATTAATCTTATTTAGTATATAAAACTTGAAAACAAACTCAAAAGTTACTGTTCAAATAAATATAACAAACTCATTACAATTAAAAATTATCGAAACGACAACACACTAATCTAATAAATATATTTCACTCTCAACACCAAACACCACCTAATGAAATTTATGAAAGCATGTGATCCTACCGGGATTAGAATCTGGATTACCACATACAGATCTTAAACACTAACTATTACACCATCAAGACAGTTATAAATAGACATAGATAATTTATTTTATAATAAACAATAATACCTGTACAGATAGATACTCTACTGAACATTATTACCCATAACTTCTATATGGATGGAGTATACTGTACTAACATGTAACCATTTTGTACCATATACAATCTCTTTGCTTCTCTCCAAAATACATATGCAGTACTGTACTGTATAGTGTATATACTGTATATATACTGTATATATACAGTATATACTGTATATACACTGTACATAATATACGGTATACTATATATAGGATATCAGTACCCAATTATCTACTCGTACTTTTCAAACAGAACAGCAACAATCAAATATTTTCATTAAGATACGGATACATAAACACAAACAGTAGACTAACCTCAATTGCTCCGAGATCTCCGACCAGTTCTTTCTGTTCCCCGTCTACCTGACACGCCAGTGAGTTGAGAAGGTAGATGGCAATGCGACGCACAAAGTCGTCACCATCTTCACGCTCCTCAATTAACCGCAGAAGAAGTTGCACCAAACGACGGTACTCAAACAGCTGACAAAAGAACATTTAAAATATATGAATCTCGTTTTCGGCTATATTCCCACTTTTGTTTTATTCATTTTATGTACAATATTTCACTACTCCCGGCCAGCTTATGCCTAAAGCATAGCGGAGAGAAAGAATATAATCAAACATGATTTAGCATTTACCCTATTTTCATTGGTACAGTATAGATTTTTCTATTTGTGTATCAAATGGAAATACTGTATGTAAGTTTCCTAGATAGATTATGATTTATGAACTCCTTAGCTATAGTCTATAATAGTTAAATAGTAACCTGGTTAATTTGCACTTGTTTGTATCGGCTTGACAAACTCTATTTCAAGTTGATTGACTTATGGTACTGTGTACTACATTTATTGTATTTGTCTTTTAAACTGAAAGATATTATTCGGACACGATACCTCGGCTAATGAACTCAAAGTACAGTAGAGTTCTACAGTTCAAAGCCAGCACGTGCAACTCGTCAGCTAAAATTTTTTTTTTTAAAAAGACTACAGTGCACTCCCCGTATCCGCGCCTAAGTCGTACAACGTATTTTCCGCGGATACGTGGGCAGTGTTTAACCCCTGGTTCCCGAAAGAGCTCTGAGGCACCCATAACAAACTAGGGCCCGGAACACGGGTGGGCTCTTGAGCACCGTAAGCTTGAAAGCCTATTAACCCGTGGAGCCCCGGCTAGTTTTGTAATGTTTGTTCACCAGAACCCGGCCGGTTTTCAAAAAATTGTTTTATTCCAGAAACAATAGCGAATGGGTTAGGAATGAAGGAAAAACCACAAAAAAACGCTCAAAAAGCTTAAAGAATGGTCCTACAGAGCCCCCGAAAACGTATTTTACAAGAGTAAAAAATTGAAGGCAATTACCCCAAAAAACCAGGTTATTGCGCGCTCACGCGCACGCACGTGGACTTTGAGAGTTTTCAACCATCGGCACGGTTGCGTGGGATACGTACACAGTTCCCATACAAATCTGAGACCTCTCGAGTGGCAACACCTGAGGTTACGGTCGGATCAATTAGGGTGACTCGTCAGACGCGTCGCTGGGGCTGTGCGTTACATACATCGCCGACGCGTCAGACGCGTCGCTGGGGCTGTACGGGTTAAGCATGTTTTGAAAGCCGGCGTCCGACGCATGTAAATACAGCCGGTCAGAGCGACTCCGCGCACCTCCAAACACAAGAAGATGATCGGAGTTTGGTATTGTGTTGTCTGCTAAAACAAATTCAGTGTTGAAAAGTGTGTCATATTGCTAACATCGCCTCGAAACTCTCTCCACGGAAATCGTCATCAAAACTGAACCAGTTGTTGTTGTTGTTGTTGTTCCCCAAGCTGCCTGGGCAAACAGCCCCAAGACCCCAAGCAAGGCCAAGGCCATAACCGAGCGCCCCCACAGAACCCTCCCTGCCGACCACAATAAAGCCTGGGTGACCGAAGCCACACCATGGCGGAAAGCTGAGGAGGGTGCGGAAACGCCCGGGAAACCAAAGCCCCACCCAGGGCCCTGTACCCCTCAGCAATTATGAAGAGAAAGTTGAGGGGCAAAGGAAAAATGTGACGCTTTGGCTTCCCATCTTGGTATATTGGAAGGTCAATCCACGGAAGAGACGCCGTCACTTGAGATCTAGAAAATATCTAAGTAAAAGGAACAGTCTGAGTAAGCTATGGGTATGGCAGAGATCGCTTAGTTCTCACTCTGATAGACCAGCCCACCAGTTGAGTTAGAGAGCTCTACTCAACGCCAGTCTACAGGTACGAAACACATCTACGCTTGGAGATGCGTGGGAATTCGGTAGCAGTTAAAATAACAAAGATACGGTAGCCTATTAAAGACGTTTTTCGGCAAAATCGCCCGGGTTTCGGGGATATCTTATAGAATGCGTAACAGGTCTGTGAGGGTTAACATAGGTTTCAATGGGAAATAGACTTAGGTCGTACCAAGCTCACCCATCTTGGACCCTCAAATACACTATTTTGACCTACCTAATAACATTAATATGTACCCAATGATTAAAGGATACTCAATTTGATCCACAATGACCGTTCCACTAAGCTCCAGGTACAGTCCAAGCAGTGGACATAAAGTACATTCCAAAGGTAAATCCAGGTGTCACTTGTGCCATATCATCATCCCCTCCCCTTTGAACCATTCTTAGAACCCCTTATAACTTATTAATCAAGATTATCTGCACTTTTATCTAAAAAAAATTTTTTTATTAAACATGATTTTCTTCACTTTACCCTCAATCAATGAACCATTCTTAGAACCACTTAGAACACATTAAGCCAGATGAATATGAGAAGGAAAAGAAAATGACATGAGAGTTCAGTAGCACTAAGTTTTCTACCTTATCCAACACTTACACAAGTGATCTGCCTTATGTGAGAGGGATCTGCCTTGTGTGAGAGGGATCTGCCTTGTGTTACAGGGATCTGCCTTGTGTTACAGGGATCTGACTTGTTCTGCCTTGTGTTACAGGGATCTGCCTTGTGTTACAGGGATCTGCTTTGTGTTAGAGGGATCTGCCTTGTGTTAGAGGGAACTGCCTTGTGTGGGACAATCAGCTTTTTGCAGTCTCCCATATTCTTATGTTTTTATATTTCGCCTTTCTTGGTTAATGGCAGTACTGCTTTCTTCCTCGATCGAGTGAAAATCCGCGGATAACGCATACTCTTTCACGGATAACGAGTAATGGGATATTTAGGGGTGTCCGCGGATAGCAAGGATCGCGGATAATGGGAGTGCACTGTATAGTGTAATCAGAAACCAAGTGGTTACCTTCCAACACTGACCACATCCTGGGGTAGCCTGAACTGATAGTGTAAAGGTGGCACCACACAGGCATTTTATTTTAAATTGTTTTCTAGCTTGTTCCGAATTTTGGTTATCAATTTCATCACATATTCAGTAATTTTTTTTCCATTTTACCTGATATTTGTACAAACCTAATTAAATCCAGGTAATAACTTAACACCTGCGCCTTCGGCATCATTTGCGTGTTTCGTAGTAATTAACCCATTTAACTCTCTGTCTGAGTCAGCCTCCCCCAGCTGTACGGTATGTGCCTGAGTTTATTTATATTTTTTCTATGTGAGTGAGGGAGACAAAAGGCAGAACTGCCTGCGACGAGTGCCTCCCCCAGAGTTGAAAGTGGCAGAGCCAAAATTAAAGGACGTTCGAGCCAAAATATCTGGACACACAGAGTTTGAAGCAAATTAAGTCATAGGATGAGGGAAAGACTGATTATGGGAGAGAGCTCCAGAGCTCATCTGTTGAATAGAAGAAAGATTGAGAATAACGTTTCGCTCTTGGGTTGGAGAGTTGCACAGAGTAGGGCCCGCCACTCATACTTTGTCCCTCCTCTGGCCTTTCTTAACTACTCTTGGTTGTGGCCCGGGGTTTCCCTTGCTCCCTCCACCACCCTGGTCCCCTCCAGTGGTCTTGGCCTACATATTTCTCTCGATAAAAAATGGCTAGGTGGATAACATTGACAACACAATAGCAACATAGAGCTGGTACACCAAGTGGGCGCTAGGTAGGAGGGCAGTCGGCAAAAGTGGCGTAGCTATCGAGAATCGTGATATTTGATTAGAGATTTGTAAACGGGCGAATTGAAGGCGAGATCAAGAATCTAAATTATTATGTTACCTTCACCAACCGACTTTACTCCTAAACTCAATTAATGAAATCAACAAATACATGTGGCAGTCCAGGGACTCGAACCTAGGATCCTCACACCGAAATTCAGTGCATTTATCCATTGCGCTACGAAGACAAAATAAATATCGAAACGAGATACTGTACATCGAGAATCAAGATCTTACTGTAGTGCATAGGTTGTGAGATTAAAGGGAATTAAAGAAATTGATAACATCCTAGAACTAACCACATCCTGGGGTATCCTGAACTGACAGAGTGTGAGGCAGCCGTTGCGCATCATGGTAGAGTCTCGCAGGTGTGTCTCCATAGCGTCCAGCAACACCACGATCATCTTCTGACGCACCCGAACACTCCTGTGGCTCTTGTCCTCACCCTTTGCGATGTAGAAAAGGGAGGCGCTGTAACAAACAAAAACTGATATCATACCAAAGTAATAGAAATACATGAAAAACATGTAGGAGGAGGCTGTAGGCATCAACCGAACAGGGTGGTACCTTCAACTGGGGGGAATTCGTCCGATTTTTGCGTATTTCCGTAGCATGTACTGTAGTCTTGTTTTTATCTCAATATAAGATCTTAAGTATTGTATGTGTAGCTAGTACATTGGTGTATATAATCATAGCATTAAAGAAATTAAAATACATTGCATATATTTATTATAAATATAATAAAGGTGTCCAAATTCGGACAGGATTTGGGTCAATTTCGGACACCTAGCCTGAATTCGGACATGGATATAAAATACATTCATAGGACTAACCAGTGATCCCAGTATAGATTCGAACCTTTCAGGGGTCAAGTCGGACATCTTTGAGCATTTTAAAAGGGTCTTATCACACTCCTTGAAAACGTCTATCTATCTATCTATCTATTGCCTGACGCCGTGATCCCCGAAGGGGTGGCCACGAACGAACCGCCCCCATGCACCTCTGTCCCCAGTCAGTCGACGCCCCTCCCCCCAACCAGCACTGCCTTCGTTCATATACTTCCTCACTCCATCCTTCCACCTTTCCTTTGGTCTACCTCTCCCTC
Organism: Paralithodes platypus; assembly: GCA_032716605.1. NCBI lineage: Eukaryota > Metazoa > Arthropoda > Malacostraca > Decapoda > Lithodidae > Paralithodes > Paralithodes platypus. Next base: position 27,558,759 of record CM064528.1, read on the forward strand.
TCTGTCCCTCCACCTCGCTCTCGTACACCCTCTTAGTCATTCTCTCGCTTTCCATACATTCCATAAGGCCGAACCATCTCAAGTTGTTCCTTTTCACACTTTCCAGCACATCTACCTCCACACCACACCTCCTTCTTACTTCTTCATTCGTCTGTCTATCCATCCCTGTAACTCCGCACGCACTTCTTAAGTAATTCATTTCCACTGCTCTCACTCTTGGTCTGAGTCTCTCAACCAACGTCCATGCTTCGCTTCCGTAAGTCAGTGTCGGGATTACCACACTGTCATGCAAGGACTTCTTCACTTCCATACTGACCACCCTATTTCTTGTTACTGCTTTCAGCATTCCTACAACCCTCTTCCCCTGTTGTACCCTCTCCCGCACTTCTTCATCCATTGTCCCATCTTTACTCAACACACTGCCCAGATACTTGAAAGAGTTGACGATCTCCATAGCCTGACCGTTCAGCTTCACCTCACACTCTGTGACTTCACCCCTTTCGAAGACCATAACCTTGCTCTTCCCCGCATTTACCTTCAAATTCCGTTTTTCGCACACTGTTCCAAACTCATTTACCAGACCCTGCAACTCCCATTCATTATCGCTCATCAGAACTGTATCATCCGAAAACAGCAGTATAGGTAGCTTCCACTCATTTCCCTCCCTTTTCAGCGATACACCAACATCCGCTGCTCTTGATAGTATTTCTTTCATTACTCTATCCATATCTTAGGGGAGGTGTGGTGGAGTGGTCTTGCCACTGGCCTGGTAATCCAAAGGTCCCGGGTTCAAATCCCGATGTATCAATGGGAAGATATTATTGGGATGGAATTTGTGCTGTACCTAGTATCAGTGCATTACCACAAGCCCACCGAAACGTCAATAAAATACCCTCATTGTTCCCTGATTAAATAGCACTGTATGAATATTCCCATATTCAAAATATGCTATAGGGGTGCAATGCCTGATGAGTTATCTGCTCAACAGGTGGCGTTGTGTGTGTGTGTAAGTGTGAGAGTCCGAGTACAAAGGAAATCAAGCAACAACAGATCCAGTGACCCTTCTAGGTTGCTTGTCCTCCAAAACACTGAGGATCAAGTGTCCAAACAGTGGTTTAGAGTGGGTAAGGGAACATTGGAAAGGGAATTACTGCCCTGGAACTAATGTCCGTGGCAGGATTAGGAAGTTAGTAGGGGACAGATGGGTTAGTAACTGAGGGGGGGATAAAATAAAGTTATTCATTTACAAACGCAGTCAGTCGCGGGTTTGATGCGAGATATTTGTCTAGGCGGAGTTTAAATGATTCAACGGTGATGCAGTCTATAACGTTTCGGGGGAGCCCATTCCACAAGTTGACAACTCGATTGAAGAAGAAATTCTTAGATTCGTGCGAGTTAAAAGATTTACCAATAATTTTGCAACCGTTTCCCCGCGTGTAATTAGATTGGTCGATAGTGAAGTACTTACTACAGTTCATATTGTCGATGCCTTTGATGATTTTGAACACTTGAATTAAGTCGCCTCTTAATCTGCGCTGGGTTAAAGGAAATAGATTTAATTCTCTAAGACGCTCTTCGTATGGTTTGTTCTTTAGGCTAGGTATCATTTTGGTAACTCTACGTTGAACTCGTTCTAGCTTGTTTATATCTTTTTGGTAATAAGGGCACCAGGATTGAACGCAGTATTCAGAAGAGGGCGGACTAAGGAATTGTAAAGGGTTAGGATAACTTCTTTGGATTTATGCTCAAATGACCTGCCTATAAAGCCAATTATTTTGTTTGCCTTCTTAACAACTTCTGAACATTGTTGACTCGGTTTTAGGTTACTCGATATTGTTACTCCCAGATCGGTTTCTCTGTTTACATTCTTAAGCTGAGTGCCATTCATCGAATAGTTTGCTTTCTCATTTAGGTATCCGATATGTAGTACTTTACATTTATCCGCATTGAAACTCATTTGCCAAATTTGGGCCCAATGTGACAATTTATCTAGATTGTGTTGCATATCGTCAACTTGATCTTTGAGAGTACGCTATTTGCAATTTTTGTATCGTCAGCAAATTTTGAGATTGTACATGTGAGACCCTCATCTATGTCGTTGATGTAAATTAGAAAGAGAATTGGTCCTAGTACCGATCCCTGGGGTACCCCGCTACTTACATTGGTCCATTTTGATGCCTTACCGTTTATGACTACTCTTTGCTTTCTGTCGCTGAGCCAATTTTCTATCCATTTCAACACACCGTCTTGTATTCCATGCGCTTTTAGTTTTAGCAGTAAACGTTTGTGGGGAACTTTGTCAAAGGCCTTTTGAAAATCAAGGTATATAATATCTACAGCTTTACTCTCATCGTAGAGGTTGAGGATATCGTGGAAGAAGTCTAAGAGGTTTGTTAAACAGGAACGTTTTTACGAAAGCCGTGTTGAGTATCTTTAAGTAAGTTATTTTCCTCTAAGTGATTTACGAGTCTGTCTCGTATGACCGTTTCTAGCATTTTACATACAACTGAGGTTAAGCTAATTGGACGATAGTTACTGGATAGGGATTTGCTGCCTTTTTTGAATATCGGTGTTACGTTGGCTAGCTTCCACTGATCGGGCATAGTTCCAGACTGCAAGGATTTATTGAATAGTAATGTCAGTGGTTTAGAGAGCTCATCCTTAGCTTCCTTTAGAACTCTAGGCGAGATTGTATCAGGTCCAGGCGTTTTATTTACCTTGAGTTTATCTAAACAATTCAATACTTCTCTCTCTGTAACGGTGATATTGCTTAAAACATCTGAATTATCAATCTGAATCGGCGATGGTGTAGGGATATCACTGAGGTCTTCTGTTGTAAAAACTGATGCAAAGAAGGTATTGAGGGCATTACTCATTTGTTCTTCGTCTTTGGTGTATTCTCCATTTTCATCGACTAACGGTCCAACAGTTGAAGTAACTACTTTTTTCTTTCTGATATAACTATAGAATTCTTTCGGGTTTGTTTTACTTTGATTCGCAATATGTAACTCTAAGGTCTTTTTACTTTGCTTAATTAACTTTTTGGCTTTGCGTCGTAGCTCTACAAATTTCAGCCGTTCTTCGTCATTTTGTGAGGATTTTAATCTATCCTTAGCAAATTTTTTAGCAAGCAGGCAGTTTGAAATATCTTTATTCCACCATTTGGGCTTATTATTATGGCCTGGACGCCGAGTTTTCGATGGTATGCAGTCTTGCACTGCTTTTAGGTAAGTGGCTTCGAATAACTTCCAAGATGTATTTATGTCGTTATTGTGAATTAAAAAGCTCCAGTCAGTTTCTTTAAACATAGCTCTAAGTTTATGGAAGTTGCTTTCTTGAAATTAGGGACTTTTTCGATGCTACTATTTGGTTCGTTACTAGTAAACTTTAAAGTGAAAGTTATCGTATGATGGTCGCTGTTACTGAATTCATCACCAACATTCAAATTCTCTATTAATTCTTCTTTTGTTGCAAGTACAATGTCAAGAACGTTATTACCACGGGTCGGCGTTCCAACAAATTGATAAAGCGAACTCTCTTGCAAGTTCGTATACAAGTCATGTCCGGAGTGTGAAGTAAGAGTATCGCCCCACTTGGTCACAGGTAAATTAAAGTCACCAAAATTACGGTATCTTGCGAGTTACTTATATCTGCAATTTGTTCGTAAATTTCTCGGTCAGTTTGCACTGATTGAGCTGGAGGTCTGTATATTAATGCAAGTATTATTTTGGTACCTTTATTATTCTTATTAGCACAAAAGATGCGTCGACGTTCACAATTTGAGGTTTTGACAAGAGGGTAGGGTTAAGACTTTCTTTGATATAAAGTAAAACGCCACCTCCATTTCGATTTATTCGGCTTTTCTCAAACATTACATAACCGGGAAGTGAATACTCTGCTAAAAAGTCTCTATCTTCTGTATTGAGCCAAGATTCTGTTATGCCAATCACATCATAATTTTCTGTAAACACTAGCTCCTCTAAATCTGAAAATTTATTGCGTATGCTACGAGCGTTTGCATAGAAAACCTTTAAATTTGTTATTTTAGAACTCACGGAACGCGCTTCAATAATATTTTTGGTTCTTGTCGGATCTACATTTATGTTCATGGCTGTCCTCGGTCCTCGCTGTCTCCGGTCCTTATCGCTGGTGGTCCTCGGTTGCCTCTGTTTTTTTCTTGGCGTTGGATGATTTATGTCACTGCTGCTTCTTCTCGGATGGCGTTTTTTGATCCATGGCTGCGGACTGCTTCGTGTAGGAGACGACCCATGCGTGCTGAACCCACAGGGTTTAGATGAGTGCCATCCTTGCGGAACAGAGTAGGCTGGTTGTAGAAGTTGTCCCAGAGGTTGATGAATTCAACTTCTTCCCTCAGACACAAATGTTTTAGTCGGCTATTTGTGCTGAAGGCCTTGTCGTAGAATTTGTCAGGTGCGTCGATCTTGGGGAGAATGCCTGAGATGATGATATTCCTGGACTTGTTTTTGTAGTGCTGGATCATCTTGCGATATTTATCCATCAACTCTTCGGATCTGGTGCGCATGACGTCATTTGAACCAGCATGGATGACAAAAAGGGTATTTTCATTTTTCACCCCCTTAGAGTGTAGGGGGTGAGACAGTGAAGCACGGGAACGAGGTGGCTTCAGAGATGGGGTCGTTTCGGGCCATGAGTGAGCACCGTGCCTCATGTGAAGGCAATATGGCAGGTGCTCGTTGTACTCTACGTGCTTCACGTGTCTCACTCCCTAGGCTGGAACAAGACCTCACAGGCTTCACTGTTCATTGTAAAGCGGTGAATGTTAAGGCTCTCAGCCTATGCCCGAGAGGAAGTAAGTTGGAATATAGAAAGAGAAAAAAAAAAAAAAAAAAAAAAAAAAAATATATACAGTAAACAACCATGGGGACATCACACACCCCTGTTTCAAACCAACATTCAGGTCAAAGAACTCGCTCTGCTCACTCTCCACACGTACTGCCGCCTTTGCACCCTCATATATGCTCTTCACTGCTTTCAGCAACTTGCCATCTACTTCGTATATTCTAAGTACTTTCCACAAACCTTCTCTATCCACTCTGTCATAGGCCTTCTCCAAGTCCATAAAGGCAACATACACCTTTTGTTTATTCTCCAGATATTTCTCCACAACACAATTCAGGGTAAAAATCTGATCTACACATCCTCTTCCCTTCCTAAAACCTCCCTGCTCGTCGCCTATCCATTTCTCCGTTCTCACTCTCACTCTCTCAATCACTACCCTACTGTATACCTTCCCTAATACGCTTAGAAGACATATTCCTCGGTGGTTACCACACACTCCTCTTTTCCCCTTTGCCCTTATATAGGGGGAGTATTATGCCAGTCTTCCAGTCATCGGGTGTACTCCCCTTCTCCCATGCTAGTTTGCAAATTTTCCATACCCATTCGATCACTATCTCACCACCATACCTCAACGTAAAGATCATAAATACCATATCATAAGATGATACTTTGGGGGCAATTTCGGAAATATCTGGATTTATTGACCTATACTCTGGGTATTGATGTATTGATGAAAGTTTTAAAGCAATAGTGAGTATAAAGACTTGGGAACGGAGAGAATAAGTAAAAATAAGGATTATTGTGACATAACTCAGAAATACCCGGTGTAATGACAACTACAGTACTGTATAAACCCAATTACACTCAATATCCGAATCTGACAGGTTGTAGCTAAAGTTAGATTACATAATATTATTAATTTAATTAATTTTCATCCTGTACGAATTCACCCCATTTTTACAGATAATTAAAAAATAAATAATTTAATACCCAATTACGGGAATAATATACAAGATGATGCCAATTAATTATTTTGTACTTCCACACTAATTACGAAAGTACATCTTGGCACTAATAACTTCCTGCATTGTCTCATTATAATTTCTGTCAAAGAAAGCTTGCCATTGTTACAAAATTGAACTATACTGTATATCTTATTTTGGTTTATAATTGTTTTTTATTACTTGTCGAAATATATTTAAAGATCTTTACACACAAAATTGATACAAAAGTATTACGAAAAGCCTGGTGAAAAGAGATTTCCAATATGTTTATTCATTAATTAAATATTTTATAAATATTTTTTTTTTGGCATTGATGTCCGAATTCACCCCAGTTGACGGTACTCCAGGGGAGTGCTGCAGGTGGATATTAAGGATAACTTCTACTCTATAGAACACCACCTCTCCTCTGCCAACCCTGATCTTCTCTTTCTCACCGAAACTCAGTTGTCTAGGACTACTGACAGCAAACCCTTCTCTGTACCCTCCTACTATCTCTATCCTAGTTTCAAAGCCAAAGGTGGATGTTGTGTTAACGTTCACAACAAACTCACTTGCTCTCGTGTTCCCGACTTTGACTCCTCTGAATTCTCAATTTTATGGCTCAACTATCCTGTCACTCTCATACTAAATATTTCTGTGCTCTCTATCTTTCCCCCAACTCCACTGACTTCCCCAAATTCTTTGACTATCTAAACTCTAAAGTGGAACATATCCTATCCGTCTCTCCTTTCTCAGAAATCTTCATCTTGGGAGATTTCAACGTTCACCACCGCCAATAGCTCTCTCTCCTCTCATTCTACTGACCAACCTGGTGAACAAGCCTACATCTTTTCTATCCTAAATGACCTAGAGCAATTGGTTCAGCAACCCACGAGTATTCCGGATCGCTTCGGAAACCAGCCCAACATTCTATACTTGTTTCTAACTTCTAACCCTTCCGCTTATACTGTCGATCTTTTCTTTCCTTTGGGCTACTCTGACCATAAACTTATCTCTGTCACCTATCCTATCTCTCCAGTACGGCCACCCGATCGTCCCAGCCGGCGACGCTTGTAGCACTTTGGCGCTGCCGACTGGGAGGCTCTTCGGCAGTACAGTACTGTACTTCTTTCACTTCCAATGGAATTATTTTTGCTTTCGTGGCTGGGGACCCTCGGAGAGTGTTGAACGCATTACCGAGGTAATCTTATCGGGCATGGAGTCATACATTCAATTTTCTTTCTCTCAGACTAATGCAAAAAAAATCTTTTGTTTATCACGCTTTTTCTACTGCTGTCCGCAATAAGGAGGAAGCATTCAAACGGTACCGACGCCTTCAAACTCAAGAATCTCATTCTTCCTATGTTTCTGCCCGGCATCAAGCCAAATCTGTTCTTCGACTCGCCAAACACTCTTTCATCAATAATAAGTGCACTGAACTATCCAACTCGATCTCTTCAAAAGCTTTCTGGCATCTAGCCAAAAACCTCTCTAACAATTTTTCTTCCTCGTCTTTCCCTCCCCTTTTCCACTCTGATGGCACAACTATCACTTCTTCCTCTTACAAAGCTGAACTCTTCGCTCAAACTTTCGCTAGAAACTCCACCTTCGATGATTCCGGTGCTATTCCTCCTTCTCCACCCCCTCTCTCCTACTTATGCCTAATATTCCAATCTCTTCTAAAGATGTACTTTCTACCCTCTCTGGGCTAAATACTAAGAAGGCGTACGGTCCAGATGGTGTTCTTTCTGTTGTACTAAAAAATTATGCTTCCGTGCTGACTCCCTGCCTAGGCAAACTCTTCCGTCTCTGATTCTCCTATAACATCTTCCCTTCTTGCTGGAAGTTTGCTCTCATTCAACCTGTCCTAAAGAAGGGTGACCGCTCTCAACCCTCCAACTATCGTCCAATTGCTCTCATTTCTTGCATTTCTAAAGTTTTTGAAATTACTGTATTCTTACTTCAAAATTTCTTAAGTATTTTTCTTCTCATAATCTACTCTCAGATCACCAGTATGGCTTCCTTAGGGGTCGTGCTACTGGGGATCTTCTTTCATATCTTGCTAACTCTTGGTCATCCTCCTTTCGGGACTTCGGGGAGACCTTTTCTATTGCACTAGACATATCAACGGCCTTCAATAGAGTCTGGCACAAATCTCTAATTTCCCTCCATCTGTGCCATTATCTCTTATTTCTTTTCTAGCCATTCCATAGCTGCAGGTGTGGATGGACATCACTCACTTCTTCAACCTACCTACTCCAGTGTTCCTCAGGGTTCTGTCCTGTCTCCAGTTCTTTTTCTAATATTCATTAACCCGTCCAGCCCCGGCTAGTTTTGTAATGTTTGTTCACCAGAACCCGGCCGGTTTTCAAAAAATGGTTTTATTCCAGAAACAATAGCGAATGGGTTAGGAATGAAGGAAAAACCACGAAAAACCGCTCAAAAACCTTAAAGAATGGTCCTACAGAGCCCCCGAAAATGTATTTTACAAGAGTAAAAAATTGAAGGCAATTACCCCAAAAAACCAGGTTATTGCGCGCTCACGCGCACGCACAGCACGTGGACTTTGAGAGTTTTCAACCATCGGCACGGTTGCGTGGGATACGTACACAGTTCCCATACAAATCTGAGCCCTCTTGAGTGGCTACACCTGAGGTTACGGTCGGCGCAATTAGGGTGACGCGCCAGGCGCGTCTCTGGGGCTGTGCGTTACATACATCGCCGACGCGTCAGGCGCGTCGCTGGGGCTGTACGGGTTAATGATCTTCTCAACTGTACCTCTAGTCCTATCCCCCCAAATGCTGATGACTCTACCTTACACTACTTAACTAGTTTTCCACAACGACCCAGCATGCAATTACTTCGAAACTCACATGATGAAACCATAGCACGCCTATTTGGTGTAATAAGATAAGTTGAGTTAACATACAGACATACGTACAATGGTTTAGCGTCATTTTCCCAATACTGTACATGCATTGTAACGGCTCAGACGGGGTTGCCTTTCAGTAGTTGGAGTGTACTGTAGTACAATAAAGTCCTGCCACAGCACTGCCCCACTAAGTCATCACTGTGGCTGATGTTGGTATAGTGCTAACCGTGCCTAGGCAAGACTCAACAGAGTCCCCCTGCACCACTAGCACCTGCAGTATCTGCAACCACACCAGTCTTAACACTTACCCCGCGGGTCTCGACAATTGTCGGGTGAGAGAACCATGGCCTATTCAGCGGGTCCCGACAATATTTGGGTGGGATTTTGAGCACATTATCGGTTCTGAGAGAGAGTCCACGCGTTGCAAGGACCGCAGGTGGGCTCTGACCGCTTGGCCTGGACCTAGCGAGGTAACTGGTGTCATTATTACACCCCTCCACTTCCCCGGCCTCGCGAGGCAAGGTAATATCTCCAGAAATTACCGTATTTTAGGGTTTTTCCCCTCGTGTTGCACGATCGTTGCAAGCGAACCCTTGGTCGTACAAGAATGATTCAGGTGTCATTGGAAAGCTCTATTATCGCCCTTTCACGGATACATAATTGTATTACGCTCTGGCTCTTGTTATGCATGAAAAAGAGCATGGAATGAAGCTCGTTTAGGATAAATATGCCCGCCACACAGGTACTGGTAGTAGAAATTACAAATGGCCCCGTCCGTAAAGGGTTAAAAGTGTTACAAAAAGACATCACCATAATAAGACTATACTATACTGTATATTAGGCAATTTAAACTATAGAACAATAAAGTCCTGCCCCAACATGCAAACACTGTTGGCACCACAGGTGTGGTGCCAAACAGCGCCCAGGTAAGACTCAGTCCCCTATCGGCCACCTATCCGCAGCCCCACCTAGGCCTCGGCAGCTGCCATACCAAAGACATGTGCTAAGATTAAAGACTTTATTGCATAGTCAATGGCTGTTGATACAAAAGTCTATCGCAATCCCCTCTATTAGTCGCTTGCACCTCCACCATTAGATGAAGGCCGCCTTACCCCATGGGGGGTAACATGTGTTAACCTGTTAACTCAAACTTATCTTATTTTAAAATATATTTGAGTAGCCGTAATGTATTATTTATAACCTCATTTGATTCCTATAAGGTATGTTACCGGTATGTGTATCAGAAGACCATAAATTCTGACAGATTAACAATGGAATTTAAAACAATACTGACAAGTGAGAGATTTATTTCACATTACATGCCGGAGATCTGTATATGCTTCTCCAGTTCTCCCCCTGTGTTCTGAGCATGGCCATTAGGATGAGATTAAGGGCATGTTGCTGCTGATAACAGGTGTCGAAGCGGAAAATGTGAAATAGTTCGTTAAGAGCCTTCACCAGAACACTGGTCGGTCCAGGTATGCTGCAGTTGCCGCCAAGATCTGGCTCTCACTCGCAATCACCCCGTGATCTGAAAAAATGTTTTTAATAAAACAAACAGGAGAAAGCAAATCTACAGCTTTCAATTGCGCCAATATGTACCGGTATGGTGAATAATAATACAATAATAATAATAATAATACATAATAATAATCATATGCTGGTATTTTAGTTGTTATAGCACCAATTCTCCAAGTCAAAAGTGCTCACATTAACTTAAAATTTTCAATTTATAAAAAAACAAAAAATCAAAGTGTATCGTCATCAGTAACTCTATGCTCCCCAAGTATCGTAAAGCCTAATGAAATATGTGCAAATTCATTGTTTTCTTAACACAATAAGTGCGGGTGGTGGAGTATATTTCACCGTGCCGGCCCAGCGTTTTTTTTTTTACCAGAAATTGCCTTGTTTCAGTGCTCTTTTTCATGCATATAACAAGAGCCAGAGCGTAATACAATTATGTATCCCTGAAAGGGCGATAATTGAGCTTGTACAATGGCACACGAACCATCCTTCTACGTATCAAGGTTGTCTTGCATACGATCGTGCAAACCGAAGGGCAAAATCACTAAAATACGGTCATTTCGTGACATAATTACGTGTGTAGCGAGGGGAGGAGGGTGGAGTAGTGTGGAGTACATGTCAGTAGCCCCACCGCGGCCGTGGCGACGCGGTCATGAGGTAACCTACGCTCCTCCCGTGCGCTCGGCTCTCTCTCTCTCAGAGCCAATATTGAGCCAAAAGGCACACCGACTTAAGTCAGGCCCCGCCACATAGTCCAGATTTTTAGAGACGGAACTTAAGTAGGCCCCCCGATAGACAGGGTTTAAAAGCTGTAAACACGATTCAAATGCTTAAGTGACACTGTAAGTCGAGGAATAGAAGTGGGGAAACATAAGAAAAGGATCTAGACATGCAAAAAGCACGCTCCCCAATGGCTCTGGGCTCATAAAGGCGATACTTTCTCATAATACCATTTATGACCATTAATCTCTGTCTTCTTGTCATTCCATTTGAGCTTCCTTCTATTCATCCAGATCTTCAAGTCTGAGAAGAGTGATAATAATTGTATTCTTTACCTCATCGATATTTGTAAATTTCACTATTACTTACAGTAGATCCTCTGGAAAAAGGAAAACTAGGCCCGTGTATCCAGATCAGTAGCCAAGTACATGTACTTGCACTGCTGTTTCCTTTTCGGCCGTTCACGGTTGTTGGCGGCGGCGGCAGCAGGACGCAACATTTTTACTATGCTGCATTTTCGCTTTGAAATCAAACTTTCAACTCTTGTCTTCCCCATGCTTTATCAAACTTCCTTACTGATTAGGAATCGACTACATACTGAGGCAGTCCCGTTCCACTCATTTACAACTCTATCACAAAAAAGGTTTCTTGCCTTTTCAAGCCTAGTTCTTTCCTTGTAAATTTTCTTAAGAGTGTCCTAGAGTTCTTGTTCCCTCCCGCCATCAAGAAGATAACTTCACACAAATCCTTATAATACTTTATGGACAATATCTTAAACTCTCTTATCATAATGGATCCCATCGCTTGTGTCCTATATGCCCAGTGTCCGGATCAGTAACAGTGTCCTCAAACTACTGCCTCATGTATTGTCCGCGTGTGTTCTTCAACTTTGGTACCCGCTTGATAGCTCTCCTCTGCACTTTCTCCCACTGCTTCTAGATCCTTTACCATATATGGAAGCCCACACCTGGTTCGCACATTCCAGGTGCGGGCCTCCTACACCAGCGCTGGTATAGAGATTCCTGAAGATTTCTTCAAGTGACACAAATGTCCTCCTGATCAGCCCTACAATGCTATGGGACTTTATGATCTTTTCCACTACAAATGTTCTGAGATATTAACTTATTGTATATCACTACTCCTATATCCTTTTCTGCATTCACGTCCTCCATCGCTTCATACCATACTTGTATCCTACCTTGTCTGTCTTGCTTGTCCCAACTCCGCATGTACTTGCATTTTTTTGGATGAAAAGGCATTAACCCCATCCACGGTCAGACCATCCCTTCATCAGTCATCATCAATCATCATCAAATCTATCGCCTCGCCTCCAGGAGAAAAGCACCACCCCCAAAAGGGTCCAGGCCATGGCAGAACACTGCCTCCAGGTTCCCAGACATGCCACGAATGACCAAATCCACAGTGCCATTTCCACTAAGGGGCTTATAACCGATGAACACTGAAGGAGCAGACTCAGAGCAGTCCCTCACTTCACGGATGGCAGTTCCAACACTGTTTTGAATTTTATTTACCCAAGTTGGGCCCTGGCTTGGAAGAATACCAAGAACTATGGAATTTTCTGGCAATAGGAACCAGTGGTACTACTTCTCCAGAGGCTGATTGCAACACCAAAGGTGGCGGGCAGGTGGAGGTCGCCGCATCCCTA